>PVKM010015376.1:0-27966 GCA_004027735.1 Carollia perspicillata | reverse complement strand
AGTCCTAGAGATCTCACCTGGTTCGTCACTATCATTACTGCTTTACTTGACCTCCCAACACCCCACTCACGTTACCACGCATGACCAATCGCTAGACCCACCCTTTATGGCTGTGCATCAGATAGGTTCCTTTGTCTCCCTGGCCTTTGGGTCCTCATTTTTTCTCTCCTCTGAATCTCCTCCAAGTTTTGCAAACATCCTGTCTGCTTTGAGCTTCCAAGACTCGGATATTCTGGGGAATACCTGTGTGAGGTGCTGTAAGATACCACTCAGCACTGGTGCTGGCTTTCCTCCAAAGCCACGGTCTGCTGAGCCTGCGGGGTTTCAGCCTGAGGCCACCATGTCTACGTACTTCCAGGAACGTCGCCGTGAGACAGGAAGGGCATGAACAGACACCTATCGTGATGCCTAAAGAGCTCCCCAAACAGCATGCTTTCCTGAGGACATCTCACTTCTGACCCTGGCGTGTCCCAAGCAGAGGGCAGACTTTCTGCCGCAGCTTCTTTGTTATTTTGTGGAAGATGAAGCTGTGGAAGCAGGGGTCACCCTTGTTCCCCAGTGTGTTAGGATATGTGGGGAGAGGGGCTTTTCTTGGTCTGGTTTTGGGGCGCTCCCCACCCAAGCTGTCTTTAGTTTTGTCTGTGTTTTCTTGTTTTACTGCTTGGCATTTAGATAAATAAGAGGGGAGAACTAAATGCCATCTACCTCTTTGTCACTATAACTTAGTTCTTAACCCCCAAGTGACAAGAACTCGTTTGAAGGAACAGGCAACAGAAGGTGGCTGGGATTCAGAGGTGTCCTCAGACTCCCGAGGGGTGTTGGACAATCTGGACGCCTTCCGAGGGTGGGTGAGGGTGTGCCCTCTTTGGAGGAGAGGGAAAGAGCTATGTACTTCAGAGGATGCTCATTTTTTTGGTATCAGTTCTAAAAAAATGCTTCAAGATTTCTAAAGCTGTGTAGAGGCATCACTGCAGCATCGACTAGGAAGGCACTTCCCCAAGTGACGGCCCTGAAGTGAGTGCACACGTTTTGGCTGGTGTCATCCCTGACTCTCACCTGAAGTGGAAGGGGTGCCAGGGTGAGAAGGACACCTGCACTCACAGGCAGGAGGAGGTACAGCTGTCTTCCTCTCTTTACCTGACTTCCTCCAACGGAGGAGCCGGCACCGCCTGGCCAAGTGGTCTCCACTGGATAACATTCCAGTACAAGGCAGAATGTTAGCGTGCTGGGCTTTAGGATTTGGCCAATTCGGGTTCAGCCTTAGCTGACTTAGGACTCCGGGGGTGGTGTTACTTCTCCTCTCCTATCTGGTTTCTCATCTACCCAATAGGGACATATTAATTGCCTTAAAGGCTTATTATGGACAGGGGATGGCATAAACTATGCAAAGCATTTAGTACAATACACGATGCAAGGTAAACATTTATTAAAAGGCAGCGATTTTTAAAATGAGTCCATCATCTGATGCTTCCCCTCAGATCCTGGTTTTCTACTTCGAGTTTACTGAGAGTTTCACCAGACAGGACCCCAGTTCATCCCTACACCCGCCCTGGAGAGGAAACATTACGTTTCCCATCTAGAGTCAGAAAGATGTGAGTTATGTGAGGCTGCGTAGTTGGCGGCCGGGAGGGCAGTCTGAGAGGGCAGTGCTCCGGGCCTCGGGGACACCTTCCCCTCAGCCACTCTTGCTCTCTCCTAAGAAGACGTCTTGGAGGCCATTGCACAAAGAGTCTGGATTTCTTAGAACATGACAGCTTAAAATGAAACAAGATTCTAAAACTAGGAATGGTTGTCTAAAGTGCTTTGTAAACAGCAGGGCCAGGATGAGGGGCAGGCACAGGGGGCGCCGAAGCAGAGTCCCCCTGTTCCCCTCCACACTTATGTTCGACACCCTGGGTGCTCACTGCCGCCCCCTCGCCCAGTCCAACAGAGGCCCTGTAGGCACCCTCAGGAAGGCCAAGTCTGATGGCAGCTCGGGACATGAGTGCACAGCCTTTAAAGGTGGTGACTTGAAAAGGCATCCTCATGTGGGTGTCTGAGTTCTGGGCCTTTTCATCTACTGTTTATGTTTCTTTCTTTTTTTATGATCAAAGCTGAGGCAGACTGAGAAGTTTGGTTCCACTGAAAGCTATTCCAGGACCAGGGCTAGAGTGTGGGTAGTTCACTGGGAGGGGATTCCGGGAAGCAGGTGTGGAGTGGTGGGGGGAAGCCGGAAGAGGGAAGGGGCTGTGAAGGCAACGCCAGTGTTGGAGAGCGTCGTGGACGGAAGCCACAGCTATGGGCACTGTCCTGAGCTCTCCCAGGAAGGAGACAGAACGCCTCTCAGATGTGTCCCCAAAGGAAAGTAGGCTGCAGGGGACATCCACCTTCTCCTGTGCCCCATTCTTGAGTCTACCCCCAGGAGTGGGACCTCTGATGCTTCCAGGCACACTTGCACGCAGGCTGAGGAGACTCCCACAGTCGGTGAAGGCTTGGGGCTTCTTCTATTCTGAGCGTCCATCTAGTAGGATGGGAGCGAGGGAGTCTGAGCAACCATGTGACTGTCCAGACCAGCTGGGGCAAAAAGCAGAGGTCGACAGACCAGTGAAATGTGACACTGGGCACTAACGGGAAACTAAAAAAATTTCCTTCCACCCCGGAAAGGGCTAAGAGTAAAAGCGGCAAGATGAGCAATCTGATGTAAAAATAATCAATTTGTGTGTAAGTTGCTCATGAACTGACAGCCTTTGCTAATCACTCCCAAATGACTGCAAGGTCTCAGTCCATCTTTTTGATGAAGACTCGTCCACTAGGTTCCACAGGCATTAAGAATCCCGATGAGAGGGAGGGTAAGTGATTTGCCTTTGAGGTGTGATTTCAAGAGCTTCGAGGTTCAAACTACCTTCTTACCTATTCTGGTGGTACTTAAAATCCTTGCCCTGTAGGTGATCTCCTAGCACTGGGGGTGGGTGGGGGGCATGTGTTCATGAGTTCGTTCGCGTAGTTATTTAAATAAGAAATGGCTAATGAGAACTACCAGGTGTCAGGGACCAGCCCCGGGGGCTATGGTAGTGTCAAGATGGGGAAAAGAAGTAAAAACAGAGATCCTTTAAGCACCGGTAGCATATATGGGAAAATAAGCCATACACAAGTAAAAGGCTTTATCATAAAAAGGCCAAATATGGTTAAGTGCTAAGTGAGTAAAACAGAGTCAGACGAGTGCACAGGGAACTTGGGAGCGAGCGTTCCAGGGGTGAAGTTGCCAAAATGGCTGTCGGGAAAGAATGAGTTTTGACAGGAGCCTTGAAAGATGGGTCCGGTCCTCCTGGTTTATTTCACCGCACATGGGGGCACTTTCTTTTTTTACTTCCAGACTAAACCTCTCAGGTAGAGAAAGAAAGTCAAGAGTGCAGCAATGATAGCCACGTTAGGTACTGAAGCCCTGCTGGTCTTGCAAAGGAAAAAGACGTCCCGTTCCTGGTGGCAATCAAAGTGCTGGTTTTGTCTGCAAGTCATTCATGAATTAACACCCTCTGCTAATCACTCCCAGCTGATATTTATCATAGGTACATTTTACAAGATGAATTCTGTCATCGATGCTGGCAGCTACTCACCAAGTCCCACCAGCAGCTGCAAATATTCATTAATAATATTTTGTTTGGGTTCCCACTTGCCACTTTCCATTCTCTTGTTTCATAAGTGGGAATAGCATCATTATCAAGTGGCACCCACAGAATGGAACACAGAGGCAACTTCGAAATTTTAAATGAAAGCAGATGTTGAGAAATGCCATTATCCCATGCACGCTGCAATAAATAGCATTAACAGTTCTAAGTGACGGCCCTCTGAATTGGACTGCAAGGAGCTCCCATTTACAATTAAATGAGGGACTTATCCTTTCGCATCCCAGGATTCTACAGGTGGCTTGGTGACAGTCTTTCTTAGCATTTCAATTTTAGTGCCGCTGGTGAGAGCCAGCAAAGCAGGGTTTGGACAGGCAGGCATTTCGGAAGGTGCTGGTGCCAGATGCACTCACTGTCTAACTGCCTGGAAGCAAAACTAGCTCCATACAGCAGCTGAAGGGTGAGAGCTCTTGAAATGATTTCTTCCCCAACAGCACATCTCCCTATGCCAGGAGTGGCATTGTTGTTTATGTCACCACTGACTGGGGCCTCTGTGCCTTTTGTCATCAGAAAAAAAAAAGTCACATTTTAATTCCTAGAATATTACTTTATGGTCGAAGAATACATCCACACACATCTTCACATGTGTGAAGAACACCACCCTGGGTATTACTACATGAAGACTTTGTAGATGCAAAACTGAACAGAGTGACAAAGGGCATGGATCACGGATCACACAAAATTGGGGTTGAGTTCTGGCCCCGCCATTGGCCAGCTCTCTGGTTGTAAGCTAATTGTCTACTCTGTATGGGTCTCACTCTCTGCATCTGTAAAATAGGGACAGTGACATTTACTTTAGGCTTGCTGGGTAAGCATTAAGTACCTGGCATGATCCTACTGATGGCTCTTTATTTTTTAAAAGATTTTATTTATTTATTTTTAGAGAGAGAGGAAGGGAGGGAGAAAGAGAGGGAGAAAAACATTGATGTGAGAGAGAAACACCGATTGCCTTTTAAATGCACCCTGAACAGGGACCAAACCTGCAACTCAGGCATGTGCCCTGACCGGGAATCTAACCAGTGGGCCTGTGTTTTGCGGAAGGACACCCAACCAACTGAGCCACACGAGCCAGGACTGAGATCTCTTGACTGAAGCTCAGTTTTGAGATCACCATTTTCCTATTTATTCACTGGAGTAAGATCACCTCCACCAAGATAGTTGGGGCGGGGAGGCAACAGTAGGCTTTCAGTGGTGAGTAAGCAAAACACAGGTTGTTCTTGATTATTATGTATTAATTATTGTATTACTTTCCCTATGAACAACTGTGGACCTACTTTTGCCCCACCCTGTATTTTAGGAGCAGAGTGATGATTAGAGAAATGTTGGACACAATGAAGTAAGTCAGGGCACAGCTTTCTTGGAGGGTGTACCAATTATTAAGTCAATCTCCCCATCCATCCACCCTTCCATCCATCCATCCATCCATCCATCCATCCATCCTTCCATCCATCCATCCATCCAACCTTCTCTGTTCTGAAGAGCCATCTAGGCCATCAGGTGACTTCCACCTAGCCTGAAAACATTGCCTTGAACTTTTTCCCAAAGAAATAGGCCCATAAAATTTTGAGGACCCAAGGTACCTCAGGAACAACAAATACAACCCTCCTTAATTGGCTCAGCAATGGCTGAGTGTGTCCCTGGGTAATTTTTACCCCAAACTTATAAGGTGGGATTATATCTAGCAGAAAATATGTGTTTTCTGGGGTTTTTGGACATATCCTGGGCCTGGAATAGTCCCTGAGTGGATCCTTATGCCTTTCTACAAATCAACAATCTCAAGGTATAAGTTTAAAGAAACAATTTGAGGAGATGGTTAGATACAGTAGGTGGTCAAAGGACTAATGACAAGTTTATACTATTGGCTGAGCATCTGAAATGTCCTATTATTTGTAAAACATCATTCAGAAATTGCCCTCGTGGCATATAACTGGTTGACATTCAGATACTAATGCACATCTATCTACGTATCTATCCACGCAATATACTCCTTAAGTCTTTATATTTAATTTGTTTTATATTGTTTAAACCTTGGCAGTTCTAAAGTATTCAATGTTATTTCCCATCAAACGTTTCTGCGTTTTCTTTTATATAAAGCAAACCAGCCGCATGCCCCAGATTTCACAAGTGAGGGTCTCAATAGAACAATAGGGTCAGGCTACTCACTTGCCTGATGGTGCGTTGCAAGTCATCACAGGTATGTCTGCTGTGTGCATAGATGCCTCTCCATTGGCTCGGGGGCTGCATTAAATGAGAGTAAACAGCACCTACTAATGTAAGGTCTAGGGATCAATGCATGTTTGTTTTGAAAGTAGAGCTCATGCACTGATTACATGCTCAAGAGGTGAAAGCGATGGAGAAAATAAATATGCAAACATGTGGAAAATATCACTGCTTTATGACAAACCTGTTTCTATCAGGAGGTTCCTGGAGGAGCATGTACACAAAGGCCACCCTCCTCCCTGGCCCAGTGGTTGAGATTCTCCTACGGAGAGCTTGAGGCCAGAGTACGTACCCAAACAACAGAGTCCTTGCACATTCACAGCTACTCAGAGCTGGAGTGCGTGTCTCATTAGGGTAGAACCAGATCAAGAGGAAACCTGCCCTGGCTGGTGTGGCTCAGTGGACTGAGTGCCAGACTGCAAATCAAAGGGTCACCAGATCAATTCCTAGTCAGGGCACATGCCAGCATTGTGGGCCAGGTCCCCAGTTGGGGGTGCTCAAGTGACAACCACACATTGATGTTTCTCTCCCTCTCTTTTCCCTCCCTTCCCTCCTTTAAAAACAAATAAAATCTTTTTTTTTTTTTTAAGAGAGAAACCCACAGCGGCACAATATTACTCTTTCAAATGTGTGCTCCTAAAGGGCCTCCCACGTGGCACTGGGCTTGTGCGCTGGGCATGTCTTAATGAGCAGATGTGCACTCTGAGAGGTCAGTGCGCACAGCATGCAGCACCCGGGGAAACAGAAAACCTCTCTCTTTTTAGTCTGGACAAGACTAAAAACAGTGCTTCTGTGTGTGTTTCTGTTTGGTGCACAGACCTCACGCTTCTTTTAATGTAGATTTGTTCAAGTAGCCTTCACTGGGGTGCACAGATCAAGCTCTATTAAAATAATGTGAAAAGCCAGCACCAAGGCAATCCAACGTGGAGCATTCTGAGTTTCAGGCTGCCGCACCACCTTTAAATCAGCGGAATGTGCCGGGTACGCGGTCGGTAGCCTCTCCTCACTGCTGTTATTCCTGTAACAGGATCGTTCAGGCTCTCTTATCTAGTCTCCTAGATGCTTGGCTCCAACTCTCTCAGACAGAGGTGATTTGTCACATACCACCACCCTTCCTGCTGCAAACAGCACGGGGTGAAGCAAGCTCACTTTGACGTGGGGCCAATCTTTGCTTCTCTCAGTTAAGTATTTTACTTACAGGGGTAGTGAGCCCTGAAACCCACAAAATAGGAACACCCTCATATTACGGAAGGGCACATGTGATTGCAAGCACAAGCAGTGTACGGCAAATGGGAGTCACGGAGGTCCTGAGACAGGTTGGCCAGCGGCAGGTCCCCATGACCACGTTCCTGTTGACAAGGAAATGCATGCGATGATCTTCTACCTGCATCGAGTTTGCTGTGTTAGCTCAGTTTTGTCTCATCTCGTCTTCTGTGGGGCCCACTTAATTACCAACCTTTGAATATCAGCGGCATTCCATCTGAAGAGCCATCGAATGTGTCACGGAAGTGTCTCCTTACGCCAAAATATGCAAATTGGAATTCCTTTGTGCAGACAGGTGGTGACATGCTACTGTGTGTGAAGAATGAATGCCCTCACACCTTTAGCCCCAGTGCTCGGCGTGTCTCCAGGCTGTTGACTCGGAGCTGTCTGCCGCGTTCAACACACCCTGATTGGCAGTCATACCCACATCGCCCCCGACTCGTGAGTTATGCGTTTCTCTCTGCTCGTTGTTTTCACAGGTCTGATTAGGCCTTGCCCGATTGAAAATGATGTTCAGCCTACATCTGACTCCGGACTTGTGAGGAAGAATTAACATCCTCTGTTTCCTGGGGTTTCATTCCCTTAGAAGTCTACATTTCCTTTCTGCCTTTAGGGTTCACCGCATATTCTCTTTCAACTTCTATTGCCCCCAGTGTCTCCTCCCAAATGTGCAAGTGTTGGGGAGAAAATGCGTTTTCTGTCTACTTCAGATTTTTTTCTATGTTATAATTTTGTACCAGGGGTGGCCGATATGCAGCCATGAAATTGATGGTAATATGTAAATATAGATACATAATTTCAAACTGTGCTTTGAGCTGGGACTCCCCTATAATCCCTGCAGCCACTCTGTAGGCCTCAGGATCCCACTGAGGGACCTCGTATTACGAGCTGGGTGCTGAGGCTGCCCCAGGTCAGATGACGTGGAGTTTGGGTGGGGATTTATTTACTTCCTTCAAAGAGTTCACCTTCTCTCTTCTAAGAGCTTAGCCACCAGAGCAGGCGAAAGCTCGAGTGGACTACTCATTGGTATGACAATAACCCCCTATCTCATGTGGGGCTCAGAGCAAGCCTGAGTCACAGATACAAGGTGGAATTACTCTGCTCTCAGAAGCCCCACGGATCTCTGCTACCAGACTCTGGCTTTTGGCAGGAGACAGCACAAACTGATGACACCATAGATCATCTCAGCAGCTCGCTGTTGAGGAAAAATTAAAAATTAGACCACTCAGGGGCAATTTCAATGCCATTACCGAATATTATTTTGAGATGCTGTTCACTTGAAATTGTGCCATCTAACAGCCTTGCCCTATTCCAGTTTGTAAAGAAAAGAATTCTCATGCCAGGGGTCTCAACAACCCCCTGACTTGCTGCCCTTCCGCTACTGTGCACCATGGCAGGCTGTGTGGGGGTGGCACTGCCAATGGCACCCTCGCATGGACAGCTGGCAGCATGGCCCCAAGTCTGTGCCATCATGCCAGGCATGTTAGAAACATGCCACAGCTGGCAAAGAATTAGAAGCTCAGTGCAAGCAAATCATTGCGGTGTTTGGAGAGCCATCCTCCCACTGACCCTGTTCAGCATCGCAGCTCCAACCACAGCATGGCAAACAGGAAGCAGACATCAGGGCAGAGGTCAACAGGTGCACCCAGTCATCCATTTCTCAGTGGTGTGCTGCCGGCTCTCCACTTTTCACATTTCGTTTGAAATTTTCTGTTTCTACCATTATTGAATTCTCCAACCAAAGTCCTGTGATCGATTTCCAGTGGGCTGAATCTTCCTGCAGACTTATCTTTAATAATGTCACCACATGAGAAGTAATACAGAACCAGAAATAACTGCTTTGACTCTATTCCTCCCAGGGTTTGGAAATAATGTTCTCCTATAACCATCACTGACATGCCCAGAAAGGCATCTCGTACTTGTTCAGGCTTAAGAAAGTTCCTTGACCATCAGCGTAAGCTAAGATGTGGCCATGCATTTTACAGGTTGGTAGAAACCTCAAAAAATGTGTGATGTCCTGCCCTTAGATGTGAGGGAAGAGTTACATTTACAAAAGTAAATGTCATCCAGAAAGCAAAAGAAAAGCAGCCAGTAAGATCTAAACTTCTTACAAAGCCAAACATTTTCCCCCATCAAATGGAAAAATTCAGTCTCACTGAAATGTCTGAAACACCTACTATGTGATTGACCCTCTAGGTGCAGACTGTTAGAGGCAGAATGAGAATTCGGACATGGTCTCCATCCCTGAGGAGTTTACAGCAGGTCCTTGAATAATGTGATTTATTATTCACGTATTACCACGTTGATGAGAAAAAATGGGTTCCTGGCTGGGCCACAGCCTGGAGTTTGCATGTTTTCCTCATGTCTCTGTGGGTCTCCTTCAGGAGCTCTGGTTTGCTTCCACATCACAGAGATGTGTATGTGACGTGAATGGGCATGTCTCAACTGTCCCAGTCTGAGTGGGGGTGGATGAGGGTGGGTGTGCCCAGCTGTGAAAGGGGGTCCTGCCCAGTGTCAGGTCCCACCTTGTGCCCTGAGCTTTTGGCAGAGGCTCCGGTCACCCTTGACCCTGAACCGGATTAAGCAGGTTGGAAAAGAGTGATCTTACTTGTTTTTATTCATCTTTCTTACATGATGCATGTCTCACATTAATTTCAATGTTTAATATTAGAAGAGGATTGGGTCTTTATTTAGAAGTTTGGTGATTTCTGTTTGTTACCAGAAATACGCCCTAGGAACTTGACTCTTGTTTATATCAAAGAACTTATGGTCAAGTTGGTTTTGTTATAAGTTATTTTGCTTGAAGTTGCAGTTTCCAAGAACCTATCGATGACGCTAAGTGAGGACTTTACTGTACAGTACGATCAATGCACCCAGAGGCATGAACACAGGGCCGTGGGCCGTGGAGTGGGAGGGCAGGCTCTGCTGGGCGGAGGGCACCGGTGAGCCGGGTGCTGAAGGGTGGTGTGAAGAATTCGGGCTTTAAAGGCGGCCACGCCTTTGGTGACAGAAGATGATATGACTCTGGGTGGTGGACATACAATGAAATATATAGATCACGTATCATAGAAATGGGCACTTGAAACCTGTATGATCCTATGAACTGATGTTACTCCAATACATTTATTAAAAAATAAAATAAAATAATCTCCTTTACTTAAAAAAATAGAATTCAACTGTGCCCCCACAGGAGTTTGGCCTTTGCCAGTGACTTTGTTTGCCTGGGGACTTTGTCTCACACTGGCTAGCCTAACAGTAGTTGAGGGCAGGGACTTTGGGGCGCATGGTGTTAGTGGACCTGGAGACTGGGACCGACCATGTGAGCCATCAACTCACCAGTCAATCATGCCTATGCATAGGAGCCCCTGTTAGAGTTTTTGTTCAGCTCTGAACATAGAGGCTCAGGTGAGTTCCCTGGAGATACTTCCGGTGTCATGTTACACAGAAGTGACACAGGAAAGTGATGCATCGCGACAGCTGGGAAGAGAACAGTTGATGTTCCGCATTGGGCCCTCCCCAGGCTTGCCCTGGGTTCATCTTTCCGTGGCTGGTTTTAGTTTTTTCCTGTGATAAACATTAATCATGAGTGAAATAACTTTCAGTGAGTTCTCAAGTCCTTCTAGAATATGATCAACCCTGAGTGTGGTTTGGGGAACCCTCCTGAACTTGCAGTTGGTGTCAGATGTGAGGTGGCCAGTTGTGGGGACTGTTCCCTATAACTGTTTGGTGGGTCTAACTCACTCAAGAATGAATGGAATTTTGACAGAGAATAAAGATGCCAAAGAATAACTATTAAATCTGATATCTTGAAAGTTCTTGCCTGCTATAAATCCTGACTCCAACAAAGCCCTGACAAAGAGCCTGTGTTCACTCCACCAGGATTCTAAGGCACGTGATAAAGATCCGAGGCAAGCAGATATAAGGAAGATGAACAGACGGCCTGAACTTAAGTTAAACCAAACAGTTCAAAAAGTCTTTACTATATTGACAATCTGCTTAAAGATGCCTGTCTGAGACTCCCAGTGGATGGAGTTGTTTTTCTTTTTCTTTTTCTTTTTTTTTAAGCTCATGAAAGCACATGGGAGCAAGGAACCAACTTCATCTTGGCACAGGTACACTTGCGTGAGGAAGAAAAATGTCCAGAGATTTTTTTCGCTCGACCTCCTCACTGCAGATGGGCCGACAGATCTCCTAGTTATGGAGATCCTGGTGCGCACTATGGACATCGTACAGGGAGGAGGCTTGCACACGTTTCAGGAAAAAACTTGACATAGGGCCCCCTCCCCCAGGGAGCTCTCCCTGAGCCCGGTGGTCATGCAGACCTCAGATATGCTTACTGGACAGCCCACGCTTGTCCTAGCTACAACTCTTGTGACGGCACAGCTAACTTCCTGTGTCATTCCCCCTGACAAAACTTGAAATCCTGAGCAGCAGGGTCGTGGGTCCTTGCTTGAGTGTCCCTAGCACCTCAGATGTGAATGGGCCTGACATAGAGGAGGTATTCAGTAAGTGTTTTTTGGTTGGATGAATAAGTAAGTCAAACAACAGCTCTAGAGTAGTGTGGTAGAGAGGAAACAACATTTTAGGAGTAAAAAGGAAAACACAAATTCAAATCCAGTCTCCATCTTTAGCTGGGTGAAAGGCAACTTTGTCTAAAACCCAGTTTTTTTCAGCTTTGAAATGGGCTTAATCTCACCAGCCTGTGAGACTGAGGAAGATAATATAGGCGAAAACACTCGCTCAGTGTACAAAAGAGAAAACTTCCAAAGAGAGCTCGAATGACATTTCAACAGCCTGCATGAAACACTAGGGCCCTCACCCAGAAGACCACGCCCAGCCTCAGAGCAGGGACCCATCGGCGGTTGGATAGCGGCAAGGGTACCGGACCTCCTCCGGAACGTGGGCCCTCCCACCCATTCTGATTCTAATGACCATCAAGGAATCCTTCTGCAGTGAAAATACCAAAGACACGCGCAGAATAACGGTTTCACCTCCCCTGAACTGAAGCCAGGCAGGCTAACGAAAAACAACTTGACAAAAAGAATCAGCAGACTACTGATGGCATCTCCACGGCCAGCCATTGGGATTAAAGGTGATTTTATCAAAACACAGCACAATCTCTTTGTTTATTTCACACGGGACAACAACTTGCTATCCATTATCAACTACTTGTAGTCTACGGCCAGATTTGCATCCTATCCCTCCACCTAAAACAGAGAATGTCATTTACAGAAACGCATCTAGAATATAATCTATAGTTAAATGTGCAGGTGATTTATCCTTATCTTGGGCTATTTGGAATTCACATTATTTACATTACTAACCCTGTCCCCAGACCTCTAAGTTGTTGTCCATCATTCCTCTAACAAAAAATAATCATACAAAAAATCGTACTCTGCATTACATTTGGACATCAACTGTCTGAAAGGTAATAATATACAGCAACTACAATGATTGAAATGAAGGGAAAAGATTGTTAATATAATAGAGGTTTCTACCAGGCGTGCTTTAAATCAATGTGCAAAAGCAATTTGAACCACCCATCCTGTCATCTTGTTTAAAACACATTGATTTCTCTCTTTTTCCCCCTTGTGGGTTTTAGCTCTTAAGTTGTTTTTCCCCTTCCCATGGACTTGGAGAGCAAGTCAGAGGAAAAGAAACTTCAAACAAGAGGACTGGCTGAAATAGGCGGAGTGACGGTCTGCCCCTTGAAGAAGATTTCTAATAAATCAGGGGAATAAATCAGGGGAAAAAGAAATCTCCGCCGTAGTGCCATGTCTGACACACGGAAATTAAATTGCGCCAAATCTGGGGAGACTGAGATGACCTGCTCTGAGGTTTCTTCCCCAAATTAACAGTTAACAGGTAAGAGCAGATGAGTGAAGGTTATGTTTTTAAAAGAATTCCCCCTAACCTCTGATCAAAATGTGATTCTAGACCCCAAACCCATATTTAGTGTAGAGTTTGAGTTCAGGGGCTAAAAATAAATATGGATATTTTTGCACATAGATATACATGCATTTCCCCCCTTTAATTCTAAAATTATTTTCTTGGAGAGAGTGGTAAATAGAATTTTTTTTGCCAGCAGCGAATTTTCAGTGTTATCAGCTGTCAGGTTGGAAAAATGCATGGCAGTAATAAAGGGGGGAAATACATGATCCATAAATAAAGAAAAACGGGACTTGTTTGACATTATAAAGTTTTCATGCCTTTAGGTAGAAAAGACTGCAAACAAATCCCCCTCCTCTAACTCCTCTCATGCTCTCTTCAGATTGGGTCTCTCCAGTCCCTTGTCCAAAGCCTGTCATGAGCTTGGGCTGGACAGACCTGCATCCCAGGAAGGAGCAGGTGCCCCTCTGCTGGCAGGCTTGCGTGAGAACCTGGCTTTTCTTTCATGAGGGTCAAGAGGAAGAACATGTCAGGTTCAAGGCCAGCGATCAGCCATAAGAAAGTTTTCATGGAAAGCTATTTTTCAATCTCTGCTTCGAAATGTACAGACGCTGCAGAAAACAATCAGTATCATTAACAAAGTATACGGGTCACTTACAATACGCCCTTGGGCGGGGGTCGGGTGCTGCCAGACCAGGGTAGGTGGGGCCTGACCCCTGCCTTCAGAGAGCTCATCCTCTCGTGGGGAGAGGGGTAAGGTACTCCACAAGGCTGCGGAGATAGGCTAGAACTGTCCTTACACGCAACAGGTGGATAACAGATATCAGTTAAATGAACGAGTGAATGAATGCTAATGGCAGGTCGTCGTTAATTAACAATGTAGAGGGTGTTGATCATTTTTGTCTTGTTTTGTTTTGGCGCTGGAGGAGAAGAAATGGTTGTCAGTGTACAATGAAGGAATCGACTCCTCACGGGGGTGAAGTAGAGAAAGCACTCTGATTCCAGAAAGCTGTTCTTCAACCTCAATTTACATTATATACATTTAGTTTTTAATGAGAAGTTTGCCCCGGGGGGAAAAAGACAATGATGAGTCAGCGTATTGCAGGCAAACAATCCCAGGCCATTGTGTTAAGGTCTTTGCTCTGCTGGAAGTGTGTTATCGCCCTAAAACACGCAGGCGGGCTCCATGGCTGTTAGCATGCAATTTGCATGCTCCGGTGATGTTTTATGTAGTATGCTACTTACACGCTAGAATGTACATGCACGCCCCTGTAAATTTAGGTAAATTATGAATAAATTAAATCTTATCTAAATAAACAAGTGTCTTTTTGAACCTCAGTGCAACCTGTCATGAATATTTAAGTGGACAGGGATGAATCTCTTCCTGCTGTGTGTCTTACAGAGTGCTTTTATAGCCTGCGCTCCAGGAAGGAAAGGGCTCGTGGCTAGAGCAAGCCAGTCGACTGCCCGCTGGGGACAAGGACACAGAGAAACCAGCTTTGGAAGCATCATGCATTAACAAGTAAGACCCACTACAGGGATCAAAAATGATACGGTGTCTACTGATGCTGATAATCACTGCCTTTTCACGCCATTTTGGAGACACCGAGTTTGAAGAGAGTTATTATTTTTATCCTCCCTATTAGCAGAAAGAGTCAACTCATGCGAATCGCCACTCTCGAACTTATTAAAATCCAGACCGATTTCTTTGTAGTGTGAGTATTATTTCTGTAGGAATCTCATGAGGACTGGCTCACCCTAATCAAAATTGTTAAGAACGTCCCAAGGCTCAGGGACAAGCCTAAGGATCTCAGTTAATGGTTTTTAGTCCGTGTCTTGGCAATACTGTTGTATTATCCATGGCCACAGAATTCGAGAATCTGAGTTGAAAGGGCAAATGGGGGCTGTCTTTCACACTTCCACACTCTTACACTTTCTGCTCCTTCTTTATAGAGAGCCGGCAACCCCCTGTCTTCTGTGGAACAACTGAGGCTCTTGTTTTGTGACACCCCCACCCCCAGTCTCACAGAGCCCTGTTTGAGCTCCCTGGGCAGAGTGAGGCATGTGCATCTGAGCATAAGCCTCTCTGAGGGCAAGACCTGTCTCTGCTCCTGTACCACGTGCCCCCAGCAGCTAGCACAGGGTCTGGATGTGGAAGGCACTTGAAACTAATGTCATAGCAGTTCATTGCATAAATCTCTCCAAACACTGATCAGATGATTGTACTTCATTATTTGCTCACGTGTCTGCCTGGCCCCCTAGAGGGCTGGGCCCACTAAGGCCAAATTCCTACCTTATTGATCTGTATTCCCAAGACCAAATATCATAAGTACTCGACAAATGTTTGCTTATTGAAGGGACAAAAGATAATATCCATTACACTTCAATTAATTGCAGCAATGAACCTGAAAGTCATTAGCCGCTGTGTACCCTATAGTACCATCTTTGTCCTTCAGAGCCATGCTTAGTGTCTAGGAAGCTTCTCTTTAATTACTGTGGGAAGTGGTCTTCCAGAGTCTCTCACGGGGCTGGAGAGGCCTGCCTTTTATACACACCCACCTGACAATTGCTTTCTTTCCACTTAGGTCCTGCTGGGAAAGACAAGGCTGCATGCATGGTCAAGGCGAGCCTTCGGGTTGAAACGAGGATGACTAAGGAGGAGTCCTAGCAGTGGCCCCGCCTCTTCTTCTCTCCCAAGCTCTGCACCCCCCTGGGCAGGCCCTGGGCCAGGGAAGGATGGGCAGGGAGGAGCGGCTGAGAGTGTGCAGGCTCTCCTGGGCTGTGCCAGAAGAGGCAGGAGAGAAGAGAGAAGAGAGTTCCCTCCTCCTCTGGAGGCAGTGGAGGGGAGGGCTGCTGTGTGGAGACTCCACCCCATCAGGAACTGTACACAGGCTCTGCGTCCAGGACGATGGACCGAGGCAGCACGCGGTGCTGAGGCCAATCTGCCCCTTGCCATGTGGACCCTTCTGCTTGCTTGTCTCTGCGTAAACTTCTAAAGAACTTCTCTGAACTTGTTTAGGACTTAACTCTCTTACTCATGAGAAAACTGTCCCTTGTAACAAACACAAATCTCTCGGGATTCCCTGATGCAAATTCTTTTCTACCTGACTGGCTCCAAGTGGAGAGGACCAGCATCTGGGCCCCCTCTTTCTTCTCATCATAAGTGGGTATCCACTGGAACACCGTGATTACATGTCTCACCCCCTTCTTTTTCAGACTATGTCCTCTAATTATCACCCACAGTCACCTTCATTTGGGATCCAGTCCTGGGACACAGTGTCAGTGTGGGACTGGTGGTCCTTCAGCCTCAGGCCCAAGGATCTGCAGAGCTTCAGGGTCAGACCTGGCTCCGGCTGACATGTGGTGGTTTAAATAACAAGGCTGAAGAACGCATCCCCACATTCCGGGGAGGGCCTCAGAGAACATGGAGCCATGATTAAGGGGCTGGGAAGGCAAGTCATTAGTGATGAAGACACACATCTGTTCCCAGAAATGACATATATACTCACAAGGAACCCACCAAAGGGCCAATGTCCTTTGGCCCATGTGTTAGACAGACACTGGCTGACCATGAGTTTGACTCAGGGTAATATCCTCTCACTCAGACTGACAGCTGGCCTCTCAAGCAGGAGAGAATATGAGTCAGGTTCAGAAGGACCAAGCATCACAGATTTTATTTTTCTTTCTGCCAAAGCTAGGCCTTTGCGTGGTGCTACAGGGAACTCGAGAGTTGAGGCCACCTGGTCTGTGGACTCCCTGCCTAATCACACAAAATCCGAAGCCAAGTGGAGGGACTGGCCTCATTTCCAGGCAACAGTGTCCTCGTTCACTTCTGCCCTTTAGGACAACATCCTGCATGATCAGAGCAGCCAGGGACAACACCAGACTGCACTCTCAGGAGAAGACACGGTCTCTGGGCGAGACAAAAACAAGAAAACCCACTGATGGAAAACCCACTGATGCAGCTTAAGCTGCGTCCCCGCCATATGAACGGCAGTGCAGGCAGCGCTATAGGACTTGGTCCTGCCCAGCAGTCAAGGGCAATCTGGAAGGCCTGCCTGTGTAAAGGTGCTTGTGGAAGGCTTCTGGTGAGAGCACTTTCCTGGGCAGTGCAGCTGTGGGTGAGCGTGACCCCTCTTCCATTCACTGCAATGGGGACGACTCCAGCCCGCACGCCTGCACGTGACTCAGATCTGCCCAGGCCCATCTCAGGAGGACTTTTCACACCCAGGGCTAGGAGCCCGAAGCGAGGCAACCTGATACCTGGCCTGCTCACTGACTGCTGTGAGTGAGACCACAGAGCCTGGAGAAGTCATGGGGGTCCCAGGATAGCTGCTCAGATGGGGGCCTTCCTAGCCACCCGCCCTTCCTGACAGAGGGAACCCCTCAATCAGTGGGGGCAGGAGTCAGCTCTGGAACCCCCAGACACGCTGTGCAGCCACGAGCTCTTAATTACAGAGGCGTCCGAGGGAAGAGACCAAAGGTGGAGGGTGGTGGCAGCGGGGTGTCACAGGGGGTGCCGCGTTCTCCAGGCTGCCTCTCTCGAAGAGCAGCTGCCCGGCGCGTTTGGCAGAGAGGCCCATCCATTACTGGGGGACTGACGGCACATGGCAGCCCAGCTCAGAACTTTATTTAATAAATCAAGGCTGACAACTCCTCCCAAACTGACATGAAAAGGCTCTTCGGTGTCCATGAGCTGCATATGCTTTACTCGTCTTGCTCTCTAAAGTAAGAGGGGAACAGTAATCACAGACGATCTGTCCTTGGCAGGTCACAATGGCAGCATATCCTTCCGGAGCCATCAGTCACTGAGAGGCCGCAGGGGTGGGCTGGCTCAGTCTGGGTTGCAGGGTCAACAGGTAGCGACATCATGAGGACAGCCACCCCCACAGGGCACTCTGGAATTTCTGAAGAGCTTTCCCCGACAGTGTCTCACTGGAACCAGCAACCTCCCCATCAGTGGATTTTATTTTCTCCAATTCTCAGAAGAGGCAGTGGGGATGGAGGGCGGGCGTGGCTGGGTAGCCCCAGGCAGCTGGAGGGCGGGCCTTCCGTAGCCTGCCCTCCCCACAGGAATGAGGCCTCGCTAACCCGGGCTGGCCCGTGGGTGCTCCCAAGCCCTCTTCTGCTCAGACTGCTGCCTGCTCCCGCATCTTCTCGCTTTGTGGTCAGAACGCCTGCACCTTCCACGGGGACCGTGAGCTAACCCATAAACTAATAAGGATCAAGGGTGAGAGTGAGTGGCTGCCTTGGGTACCATTTCTGCTGCCAGCAGAGAAATGTTTTAGGCACTTCCGAAGCCAGGGTTCCAGCCAATGTTTATTACTCAAGTCAAAGGACGAAGGTGGGCAGAAGGTAAAACCTCTAGCCAGAAGGTAGATAAGTGCTAGAGATGCAAGGTGCAACCTGATGACTGTAGTTACTGCTACACGGCATATCTGAAAGTTACCGAGAGAGCAGATTCTAAGAATTCTCATTACAAAGAACACAATCTTTCTTTTTTTCTTTTTTGCATATGCATGAGACGACGGATGCTAACTAAACTTATTGTGGTAATCATTTCCTGATATATGTAAGTCAAATCATTATGATGTACGCCTTCATGTGAACGGTGCTGTATGTTCATCACAGCTCAGTAAAACTGGAAGAAAAAGTAAAATGAGCTCAGGAGGAAAGAAGTTGAATGGAAGGACTCAACTCCAGGTTGAAGTATCAGACCAGGAAGGCAGCCTGGGAGGGGCCCAGCTGTGCAGGCAGCTGAGAACGACCCCTGAGACCCGTGGGGGATTCTGACTGGGAGGAGCCTTGTCTGGTTCATGGGGAAACCCCACGTTCTCAGTCGGGCCCTGGAGGCAGGGCCGAAGACGAGGGGACAAAACAGCCCTCCGCCACCTAAACACTGCAAAGGAAAGTCTTAACCCCAGACGACTCCCGTGCAGTGCAGAGTAGCATTGTGGGATGTTCAGATAATTCATATGGCCAGCCCTGCAGGGGATCCCTTGGTGTCCCTCTCTGAAGGGGACAGGGCTTGGGCTGTCTCTGGTAGGAGTTCCGAGTGTTAGGAAGCAGAAGGATGCTGAACAGAGAAGACTTTGATCTCAAATCATGTTGTCCGTGTCCCAGTACAAATAAGATCAGACTGCCGGTGTGTGTGAGTATGTGTGTGTGGTGTGCTGTTTCATTGGGACTTAGTGAATGAATGGGCTATGCTTCAGGTATTGGGCTGCAGTGCCCAGATGACACTCTGGCGGTACGGTGAAAAAGGCCCAGGACCAGGGTCAGAACATCACTTACAAACTATTGGACCTAAAAAGGCTGCTCATGTGGGGGAGTCCCTTCTCTAGATAGCTGCATGAAAGCCTCCTCAGCGGTGCCACATGAAAAACACGCATGGTTAAATACGGGGAAGTGATTAATTGTTGGAGCTTCGGAGGGCAATGCTGTGGGAGTCACTGTGGGTAGCACCTACTCCCTCCCCAGTCCTCCAGCCACACAGTTTGTTTCAACCACAGAGAACATGGCCCGTGTCCTCTGCCCATCCTGGGAACCAAATACATCATCTCGCCAAGTCCAAGGTGCTCCTATCCAGGTCACCGCCCTATCTTCCCCGGTGTGATTCTGTCTCTTTCCTGGCTATGGGACGCCAAGTGTGGACTCAAGCCCCAGTGAGAGCACTGAAGACATTCCTGCAGGGAGGTAAGCTCTTCGCATCCTCAGTGTTGATGGAACAGCATAAAGCAGATCTGTCCTCGGGGCTCCCTCAGGGCTGTCGAAGCCCACGTGGGCGGGGGGCTTCAGCAAACTGGCCAGGAGACGCAATGCAGCTATAAAGCAGGCTGTGGCCTGAACCCACCTGCTTTCCATCTCCCTTTCTTTGATGAAGCACAAGTTTTCAGAAAGTTTAGGAAAAAAGGGAGGGGAGAAAATGAGTGGGACAACCACGGGGCTTGGCTGGACTCAGAGAATCGTAGCTCCAGTCTTAGTTCTGCCGTTTACTAGGTACCAGGCCTGAAACCTCCTCTAATCTCCCCTAAACCCATCTGCAGAGTAACGCGATACTCAATTTGCAAGGTAGGAAAGGGGTAAATTGAGTAGTGCCACACACCACAGGTACGATTTCTCAGGTCTCACCAAAGCTGGGACACTAGTGTCCAGAAATAAGAAGTCACTGGTGTCAGGTCACCCAGCTCTGTGACTTCAAAGCTTGAGCTCTGTGTCCCTTAATAAGATGAGCTGGGAGCTGCCATGACAGGGTGACAGCCGAGAAAGCTCCTTATTATTCTAAATCTCAATGAAAACGTAAGGCATTACATCTGAGCTCAAACTATCTGTTATACTTTTACCATATTAATTTTCAGAAAAAGAAAGCGAAGCGTGGGGGACAAGGCACTGTCCGGAAGGCCTGTCTGCACGCCTTTTGCTCCTTGCTCAGATCGGGGAGGCAGACGAGCTCCCTGAGCAAAAGCAACAAGTCCTTAGCTCCTGGACTGGAACGAACACAGAAACTCTTTCCCGGTCTTTGCCAAGCACACCTGTGGGCCAAGGAGGTAACTTGGCAGGGTCGGGGGAGGGGATGTAATCCCTCCCAGAGAGTGTGATGTCTCTTCCTCAGCCTCGGGAAGAGCTCAGTGAGAGAGAGGGAGAGAGAGAGAGAGAGAGAGAGAGAGAGAGACCTCACATAACTCTGGCAAGAATTTTTGCACTGCTGCTGTTTTTTTTTTAAATGGAAAACATTTCCTTTTTCCAAATGCTATCACTTTCAATCAAATTATTGCAGAACCAAAAAGGTTGCTTACATTGCTGTGCTGTGGGTTTTTCTTGCTTTCTCTCAATCCTTCCACTCAGCTTCTTGAAGAATTAAGGTTGGGCCCTTTCAAATGTAAATGAAGCAATTTACAAAATATGTATTTTGGCACACAGGCAACTTGGCTTTCCAAACAAACGGGAGTTTTATTGATTCTGTGAACTGCCATCGCATGGAGTTATCTTGTGGCTGTAATTTGAGTCTTAATATGAGGAGACTGTTTTCATTTATAATAAGCGGCACATTCTGTTTTTATCTCGCTCCACTCCCCGTTCCTGGGCTTTTAAATGGGTAAAAAGAAGCCATGTCAGTCTTAATATGCTTTTCATGCATTTAGTTTCTCAGATGCTTTTTTTCCTTATCATCTTGTCTATTTTATTTGTTATTAAAACAATATTCAATGCCGCAAAAGACATTAAACCATGAAAAACATCCGCCCACAGCTCTGCCAGCCCCAGACGGCCCCTCGCGTTCGTTCTGTGCTCCTTCCAGGCTTTTGTCGCCACGCATATGCTTCTAACAGAGTGGGAACAATACTGTATAAATAATTCTCGAGACAATTTTTACACAAACTTAAAAAAAAAAAAACCACTGTCTGGACCTCCGTTCGAGATCTCAGAACCTATTTTGCTGAAAACTTGATTCAGTGTTTCAGTATAAATATGTGATAGGACTTTACCTATCAGAGATTCACGATACGCTTCTCGGTCTTTACTTGACCGTGTGCACAGTGGTGCAGAAAAGAGATACATGGCAATTGATCGCCAAGGCCAGTTCGTTCGACCCCCTGCACCCCGCCCACGTCTGCTTGAGAGCCCTGCGGGGCAGAGGGTGGTGGCGCTTCTCCCAGGAAGAAGGTCTCCTCGGTCACATGGCCTCAACCTTTCCTGCGGCCATGGGGTTTGCTGGCTGGTTTAAGACGCGACTGCTAATGGAGAATGGCACCAGACTGTTGGGCCTTGGTTTGGCTACCTCAGTTCTTAAGTTCGGCTGGGAAAGAATTCAGAGCCGAGGAACTCAAATACAAGTGAGAGTTTATTTAGAAAGTCACAGAAGTAGATGAAGTGAGGCGTGGAAGAAGTGAGAGACAAGCTACAGAGGCAAAGGAAGGGCCCTCGGAGTTTAGGAGAAAGGAAGGTAAAGAAAACGCACCTGGGGGAGGAAGAGAGGCAAAGGTGTGTGTGTGCTGGGGGAGGGGGAGGGGGAGAGAGCGGGAGAGAGACAGAGAGAGAGAGAATATGGGTCCTCCGTCCTCAGAGTTTTTATCTGGAGGTCTCAGGGGAGGATCTCAATAGAATATGCATCAGCTTCCCAGGTGCGTCCTTTCAGAGTTGTGGTCTGTACCTTTCGTTTGGCACCAGGCAGGGGGTCCTCAGCCACTACAGCTGGTCCTGAAGTGGGCGTGACTTTGCTCCACCTGCTTTTGCTGCTTTCCTGGGTCTGGAGCTGAGTCATGACTGAGGCCCAGACGTCATCTCTACATGACTCTGCCCTCTGACTCTGTGTCTCTGGGATCTGGTCCAAGCTGTGGGCAGGTGCCCACATAGGGAGATTGGGAGACACCAAAAGATGACCCTGCCTCAACGCATGTCCTGAAAGGGCCCCTGAGAGTGCCGCCTTCCTCCTGCCCTGGCCTATGTTTCCCAAAGTTGGTCTCTGGAGTGAAAGTCCTTTCAGTTCTTGAAACGAGGGTTCCAGCCCTAAGGAAGTTCGGGGACTACGCAATAAGGTCTCCACCTCCAGCATCACCACCGTGCACTCCAATACGCCGCACGCTCTGGACAATTCCACAGTCCAGAAACCTGTCTCACTTTATTTCAGCCGTAGTATCCACCGTGATTTCCGCAAGGACGCAAATACGGAACCAGGATAGCAATTAAGCACCAGAGATATTAACATCTATTTACCGCATGACTTTGCCTCTGCGTCTAGACGCGGGAGTTAGGAGCAAGTGAAGACAAGAGGCCTCAAGTTCCTTCTCAGAGGATTTAATTAAACTACTCAATCTTTCTAAGCCTTGGTATTTTAAAGCATCTTTTACAAAGAAAAATCACACTTGCTCACGGTAGGAAAATCAGGAAAGTGTAAAGATAAAATAACATTCCATAACTCCAGCTTCCAGAGACAACCGGTATTAACATGTTGAGTGCTTTCTAATAATACTTTAAAGTATGTATGTATTTTTTAGATCTTTATAAAGTAGTGAACATGCCGGGGACACAAGTTTATGTGCCGATTTTTTCCTCACTTAACATTGTGCCGTGAGTGTTGAGCTTCGGACCTGAGTGGCCCTGCGGATGGGAGGTGGGGACCGACAGGTGTGTGCAGAAGGGAGCTGGCGTGGATGGACCTGCAGCTGTGGCATCGGTAACTTCGTGACCGCCCTTTACTCTCATACCGACTTTATGGCAGGCTAATGGGGCTCCTTCGTGTACACTGAGGGCCATGAAGCTCAGCAAGCCGGGGGCTGGAGGAGAGAGCTGTGGTGGTCCGCCCAGACCGGCATTCCTTTACTGGTCCCATGTGCCCATCTCTACCTACCTGCAGGCTTTGCTGCCACTGGCCCACCCCTGTGCCTCCCACGCACTATCCCCCTCTGGCCAGTGGAGGTGCTCTGCCCCACTCTCGGCCCAAATTTGCAGAGACGGGGAATTGCTTTATGCCACTTGGGGCCCTCAGCCAAGGACTGGCATGGGAGTGTGAGTGTTCGATTAGAGTCAGATGCACTCTCAGGCATAATTTATATTCCAGAACTTTTCCCTCTGCAGGATCAGCCAAGACTGGAGGTCTACCTAAAGTCACACTCTTGCCTGGCTCCCCCTTCTCTGCTCTGATGCCCTTTTTCCTTCCTGTTTCTCCTGGGAGCACTTGCCCAAGAGCCCTTGAGTAGGGGCTGAACCTGGGACTTGAACCAAGACAGATGTTCTCTCCACAGTCGCATGCTCCTAAGCTGCACACAGGACCTAAATGGAGGTCTCCCAGCCTTCCAGGTGGACATTTTTGTGATCACAACTCCTTGCTTGATTTCAAAGGTGGCAGCAGAGGTGTATGGGAGAAGAGCCTCTGGGCAGCCCAGGCCGTCCAGGCTGCAGGGTGAGCCTGGGAGTGCTAGCCCTGCCTGGGCAAGAGTGGAAGGGCAACTGTAGGCAGCGGAAAGCTGCGGGGGGATGCAGAGAAGCCCCGCTGCCCCCACTCCCATCTGGGGCATTTAACTGCGTGGGTACTGCAGGCAGCTAAAGGCGCAGAGCTCATGCTGGAGATGAAATAAGCAATAGACACGCAACTGTGACCTGCTGGCACCCAGCAGGTGCCCCACTCACCACCCAACCACCTCAGCCAACAGGCCAGGAGGCTCGCGTGCAAATGCCTGAGAAATATTACTGTGGGCTCATGCTGGGAAGCAATTTGGTCCATGTCAGCTATCACGTCATGGCAGAGAAACACAAATGTAGACCAGACTCGTCCAAAGGAGCTTTGCCCTCGTTAACCTTGAAGGACAACACACACCCCGTCGAAGGGGCTCTGCAGTCGGCTTTCGGAGAGAAGCCAGGCCAGAGTCGATGGGACAGCGGGACTTAAACAGCAGACATGAGCATGGCCAAATGCATTGCCCCTCTTAATACACTAGCGATCCCTCGTCAATGCAGTGAAGCCGGTGCCCGAGGGGGAGAAAGGCTGAGAGGCGTGGCAAGGTGCACACTGCATACCGCAGAGCACTGCTTGGCCTCAGCAAAAGAGATGAATTGCATTTCTGATCTCCTGAGAGGTTAGCGCCCTCCCTCCCACACCATGCTCACACAGCAAGCGGGAATCTTATCTGTCACCACAAGGCAGACACACTTTGGCCTTGATCTCCCAGGAGGCCAGGTCAGCAGTAGTGAGTGTGTGAAGCTGTGCACGCCATTTTCTGCCTGATCTCTGGGAAGGAAGAGGGGCAGGCCTGGCTGTGTGGGAGGCAGGACAAGCGGGCCTGTGTACAGACAGCTGATTCGAAGAGTCTTCTGCAAAGTGAGGCCAAGGGAAAGACCATCTTCATTGCCAGCTCGGCCCTAGTTCTATTTATGGATGGAGAGGCTGGACATTCCTCAGCTGGATGTCGGGGAAAGGGACTTAGGAGGAAATCATGGTTTAAACAAGGTTGTCACGCTGCTCCTGGCTGGGGCCCCTGGACTTGGCTGGGAAGCCACAGCTTTACTTAGACGGAGGTCTCAGCCACTGAGGACTTGGGCTCAGACAGGGGCTTTGGTTTCCCTCAGACACACTCCACGGGGTGGCTGGGACACAGACGCCCTTCTAAAGAAGTTGCACAAGGGCCACGGTTGATTTTTGCTGAGTTATCTCTGCAGGCAGAGTCAGGTGAAGGAGGCTCTATAAAATCGCAGACAAAGAATTCCCTTGCCCTGGTTCTTGGATGGCAGGACAAGAGAAACACAGGCTGTCGGCAGGTGAAAAATAATCGCTGTCATAACAGCAAATATTCACACACTGCGTGTCCTGGGTCAGGCACTGTTCTCAGCTCTTTGCATATGTCAGCTCACTTAATCCTCACAACTGGCCCACGAGGAAGCTTCTATCATCCTCCCAGTTAAACTCACGAGGAAACAGAGATGTGGAAATTTATACAAGGCCACAGGGCTGCATTTAGCAGAGCTGGGATCTGGAGCTTGGCAGTGGGGTTCCAGAGTGCACGATTCTAACTATGAGCTGTGCAGACCTCTCGCTAATCAAAGGGACCATTGGACTGGACAGCAGAGATCAGTCTCAGAGGAAGGGAGGAAGCCATGCCAAGGTTGGGGCGGGGGGAGGGACTGTCCCCAAAGGGCCTCTCAGCTTGGAGTTTACTCACAATCTAGTGGAGGAACCACACACAGAAACACACGTGGAAATGACTTCCAGCTTTGACTAAAACCCCCATCAATCTAATTGTCATTAAAGATCTAACTACTGCCCAATCCCGAGAAGGGGTGGAAAGAAGTGTCCTCTTCAGGTGCAGTCCAGCTCCCTGGAAGAGGAATGACTTGCAGTTGAACCAGGGTTGAGGAGAGGAGGGAAGATGAACCAAGAGACTGTGGGGCAACGGAGACTGCTTGTCATAGCACCAGTCTCAACCTCAGACTTGCTACTTCTGTCTCACACACTGTGTCACCTCTTCCAGTTTGCCCATCTAAACCCCCTCCTTTTCTTAATGAAATATTTATTTCTGTGCATCTCCATTGAAAACAAATCTTTCTGGTTTAGCAATTTTCTTATTAATTTCATCCTTCCCTGCTATTATTTAACTGTGTAGCTCTGTGTTGAACTCTGACAATTCGCCATTGTATGAAAAGCCCACCCCAAATCAGCTGGCATCCTGCCATCACCCAGCCCCACAGATGCTCTCAGGGAGCCTGTCCCAGCCTGGGAGGGAAGCAACACTATGACTTAGACTGAAGCAGGGGGGATTCTGGAAAGGAGGAGGGGGATGTGGAGGGAAGGATGGCACTGGATTCATTTCCATGTAACAAATGTTAATGTGCATTTAGTATCTGCCCACGCTTGGTGCTGGGAAGGCAGGAGACACACTGTCTCACACCAGGCTGTGAGCTCTAAGGTGTAGGAGCAGATGCATGGATGCATAATGATATAACAATTTGCTTAAAAATATTAATGAAAGTGTGGGCAGTGGGTTCAGTGGACACAGAGAAGGGTGTCTTTAAATAGGGACCAGCAGAAGTAACACCTGCTTGAGTGTGGTCGGTAGGGTAATGATATGAGTATAATAATTTATAGTTTTAATTTGAACATTTCGCCTAAAATGCCATATGGTGTGCTTGAGTGTGGTATTGTTGTGGCACAGAATTACATGCTTATGATTTTGTACTAAGAGATTTTGCAATAAAAGGGGCATTGTTTGTGCCAGACCCTGTATATATTTTAGGCAGAAGTGCCAGGGAGAGTTACAGAAGTGATATCCCTAAGAGCATTAAATGGTGGGAAAGAATTTGCAGAGGAAGCGAGGAAGGACATTCTAGGCGGAGGAGAGGGCTTGGGCAAAGGAAGAGAAAGGCACGACCTCCTCGAGACTCGCTGGTTGCAGCAGTGGGGCCAGAGAGCAGGCTGCACGGAGGCGCAGGAGCCCGCCTGTCAAGGGCTTTGGATCCGGGGCTCTGGTGTCGGGCCTGATCCTGTAGGCAACAGGGAGTCAGCCAAGGTTTTCTGATGGGAGACTGGCCTAGTGTGACGTGTATTTCAGAGAGACGCCTCCTGACCACGGTGGGGAGAGTGGATAGGCAGACCGGTGAGAAGACTGCTGCCTTGGTCCAAAAGAGAGGATGAGAATCTTGGAAGCCATGAGGTGGGGGCCTAGGTACCAATGCAGGACAGCAGCCGCAGACGGTTTGAAAGTGGAGGGATCTCGCACTCGGTGCTTCTCTGTAGCTGGTGAACTGCACCTCCTTCACATCAGTTCTGGCAAGTTCTTATCCCGGCCAGCTCAAATGCCACCTCTCTCACCAAGCTCCCAGCCCCATGAACTTCTCCCTCTGCTGTGCTCCTCTGCCCACGCCTATGCTTCTCCTTCTGGGTTTCCTAGATCTAGCTATTCTGAATATCCTCTTTCATGGGATGGGGAGGACAGAGTTCTGGAATGTGAGGACTCATTTTGTACTAAGGACGCTGCCCTGGGCTTGGTTTCATCATTTCTGGGAACGGAGCAGCTCAGGCTGAAGCAGGTGAACAGACTTGTGCCAGGTAGTCTCAGGGCGCTGAAGGCCAGCCTCGGGGCAGGTGGCCCGGCTGGAGAACAAATGCCGCACACTGGGAACTGGGACAACCCAGGAGACGCAAGTGCTGTCTTGGAGATGAACATGAGCTGAGATAGAAGGGTGAAATGCCCTGGCCTCCTTCTCCTCCACCCTGCCACCCTTACAGAGCCTTGCAGGACGGCTGGAAGGAAGCCTAGGAGGCGAAGTTTGCAGGGAAAGGGGAGTGGACCTGAATGTGTCAGTAGGCGAGTGACCAACACAGGAAATGCACAAAAAGTCTCTGGCCCTACGTACCTCGCAGGAGATTGGTGAGAGTCGAATGGAACGTTATACGTGAAAGCCCTTTGTAAATCACCGAAAGCTCTCCAAATGTAGCTCTGAAGTC
>PVKM010015375.1:0-27975 GCA_004027735.1 Carollia perspicillata | reverse complement strand
AGTCTGGGAAATGTAGAAGCTAAAGAACTTATGACACATGGACATGAACTAAAGGGGGGGAGTGTGGGTGGGAGGGGGTGTGCAGGGTGGAGAGGAATGAAGGGGGGGAATGGGACAACTCTAATGGCATATTCAATAAAATATATTATTAAAAAAAACTAAACAATTGAGTGTCACTCTGGTGAATGATTACCACACTTTCTGTAAAAGATACACGCTCTCTGACCCGCCAATGCATCACTTAGAGCCTTGCCATTTCTGTGGTCTTCAAGATCCTAGTTTCGGCTGCACAGGAATGTGCATGGCAATGAGAACAGGGTGTTTTGGGTGCTTTGTTCACCTAGCTTACACAGCACAATGGCAATTTCCTTTGTATTGTGTGATGGTGCGATGTAGAGTTCATAGGAATGCACTCCACAAAGATGTTATCTAGCCTGATTTCCTTCATTCAGCTCTAGCCTGGCTATTTAAAGCACTTGATTTGTGGATAGGGATGTCCTCCCTGCACATTCTTGTAAGGTCAAAAAAAAAAAAAAAAGAGAGAGAGAGAGAGACAGAGAGAAAGAAAAGAAACAAAAGATTTACAGAGAACAAAAAACACACATATTCATAATATTAACAAGGCACCGTTACTTAATGGTAGAACAGCTTAATAATACGGGCTTGCAAACTGTGTCTGCCCCACAGACCTCATCTGTTGAATGGTCCGGCCATGTGAACATTAATGCTACATGTGTTAGGCATGTATGAGGAGTCCTTGTAGCTTTTTCCCGTAATATTCCTGTGATATGGTGCTGCATCAGGCATGCAGCACCTCGAGTGCTTAACCGAAACCCTGCGGGACTTCACGGCTCAAAGTACTTCCCTTGTTCTCTGATCTTCAAAACACCCTGGGCTGCTGGGGAAGGGAACCAGGCTTCAACAAACCAGGCTTTGACAAAATGTACTATTGTCAGGGATTTATTTTTTTAAAAAACCCTATATATTATTAAATTGAATTAATGACTATCAATTACATTGTAGGACTTTTGAAAAACCCTCTTTATTTTCTTCAAAAAAAGAAAAAAGACCTCTCTCCAAAAATAACTTTCAGGAAGTTATGAAACTAGTGTTTCCATAAGAGCAATTTAAAATCTTCTTCTACGTTATTTGTTGCTTGCAAACTACCTCTGGGATGCTTAGCTGTTAAAAGTGAAGAGATACACTTTTCTTTAAGGTAACAGCAGTTACGTATTTATATTATGATGCCTTTACGCTATAGAGAGCATGTATAACACACAGCGATTATGCAAATATTTCTGTCAAAGAGGTTTTATTCAGGCGACACATTTTTGAGTAGCTTCTTTGCACTGAGACGGATAACAGACTGATCTTGAACAACACCGTTGAGCGGCCATCTAGTAACAGATGCCATTCGACCACAAGTTTACTGCTTAGCAACACTTCTAATGGTTCTAATAACTGATAATACTCTTTGTATGAATATAATTTAAAAATTGAGCTCAATCTCCAACCCATAATTTGATATCAATAAAGCTAATGTGAAAGCTTGGATATCTGAACGATATAATTTTTCCAATGTTTCCCTCGGAAGATGCAATAACTTCAGTGTCTTCAGGATGCTAAGCCATCCATACTGTAAGCTCCCTTCTCCTGGGAGGCAATGAAGCCACTACTAGCTGTGGTGACAAGGGTAGAAGGAGGAGGAAAAAAAGAAATTTTGGCTGCTACTCAGTTTAGAAGCCGTCTTTCCATCTTGGCTGGAACCTGTACCTTGCTCTTCGGCTTTCTCGGCTCTAAGGAGTTAGAGGAACCACTCCCTCCTTCTCTTGCTCTCAAATCCCTCCAAGTCCTGCAGGGTAACACCTGCCTGACTGCCAGAGAAGTGCCCGAGTCTCTGGATGCCTTTAGGGATGCTCGCCACTCATTCAAGGCCTTCAGGGAAAAGAGGAGGAAACCAGGAGACAATGGCACAAATAAGGAACAGGATCTCCGAGTAGAGTGTTTACATTCCCAGTCCCTCAGCCTATCTGTAGATGGCTCCCGACTTGTGAACTCTCATTCATTCACACGAAGGTGAGCATCAGAACAGAAGCTTCTCAGTTCTGCTCATCACTAAGGGATGTCGCCCTCCAATGGTTTTTATGGAGAAAAAAGAGGCACGATGAATGCTGATTTGGCAGAAAGCACGAGGGCAAATTTTGCATCCTCCAGTTATAGCCACAACACATCAGGCAGTAAAATCATGGGTACGTAAGTGCACAAGTGGGCTAGGGCTTAAAAGGGACCATACCACATCATGAACTGCAGTACTGCTCAAATGAAAAGGCAAAAGATCAAAGCATAAAAAGATGCTACTGTTATTCAAGAATACAGTCATCGCTACACAAAAGTGGAAAGAGTGAGCACAGGAAATGCCACTGGACTGATGCAACACTGATTTGTCTACCTTGTACTGTATTTAAAGTTCCACTGTTGAAAATTTGTATAAATTCTCCATGACTCAAACTGTGTGGAACGGTATTTCACAAGGTGCCCACCTGGATGTGAACTAGAGCACTTACACCATTATCTCTTCAAAGAGATATCTTCCCAAAGAGACATGAGAATTCCCTTATATCTGAGGGCTACTTGCCCAGACAACATACAAACAAAGGTGAACATTTTCTGAGGAATTCAAATGGTTGGAGGAGACTTGTGTATCTTACAAAAGGGAGAAAATGCCATTGTGAGCTGAGGCAGAAAGGAAGATATGTTTGATATGAGAGTTCAGAAAAGATTTCCGTGGCTGCTTTTGAGAACTCGTTTCTGTTCATACTCCATGCTCAAGACAGTTTTCTAATGTGGGTGAATCCTGTTCCACTGGGACTAAGCAGATTAGGAACAGGTTTCCTCTTCTTAGAGATGGTAGTCAAAATTTGGTGATTAGAAAATATTCTGCCCTGGTCTAGTGGCCATCTCGTACACCAAGATGTTGCGGGTTCGATCCACAGTCAGGGCATGTAGGGGAGCAACCAATTGATCTCTCTCTCTCTCCTCCCCTGCTCCCTTCCTCACTCTCTAAAATCAATAAAAATCCTGGGGTGAGGATTAAAAAAAATGTTGTCACTTTCCTTATTGCTTACAGAGTACAAGCTAATATTAAAAAGGATAAAAGACATTTTTGATGGTTGGTCCCCACCATCTTCTTTATTTGTTCTTTCAGTGAACAATCATTTCAGAACAATAGACTAACCTGTGAATTGGCTACTTGAGGAAGCGGGGCACAGTTTGAATCTCTTTGCATTAATCACCTCTGATTCACTGTATGGACCATTCAGTATATAAAATGTTACTACAAATGGATGTCATGAGAAATCCACTCTATTCTGCAGACTTTACTGAGATTGTTTAGATGGGATAAATGAAAGGGAACTCTCCTGCCCTGCTTACACTTAAAGGACAAATATTAACAGAAGTTACATTGAAAAAAAAGTTAAAGTTGGTGTGTCTGGTCAGGTGTATGTCCTCTTCTGATAAAGTGGACAATAAAAAAAATGAGAAGCTTTCATAGGGCTCTGCAAAAATTTTTCTCTCTATCACCGTGTTTACGAGGACAGACAGGAGACTGAGGCTCCCCAATGTTACCCAAGGAGCTAAAAGGGGATGAAGCAGACATCCAAACCTGTGCTCGTCTATTCCCAGTGCCACACTTTCCCCCCACATTGTGCTGAATAGGAGTGTAATGATGATGTAGTATTTGTCCAAATGCAATTAATTCGTCCCCCCAGATATCCTAGCCCAAATCCTCAAAGTGGTGAGGAATGTTCCTCTGTCGCCGCCCCAGCTCAAGCCAGGGTATGTGGGTCAGAGGCACAGAGAGCAAACCAGCGAGTTGGTGTCTGTCGTGTACGCCCTGGATGCCAAGACTGTGGGTGTACTGAATGGCAGTAGTGAGGGGAAGTTCATGGACTGGTGTTGCCATCACTGTAGTTTTTGAGAAACTGAGGAAACCATTTGGGAAGAGGGTGGCTTTAGGTTTTGACTTGAACATGCATTTTGCAGACAGTGGCCTTGTCACATGCCCAGAGAGTCTTACAGCTTCCCAGTTTTCCTTCTATTTCATAAGCAAGTGGTCAAGGACCAAAAAGGCACTCTCATGTTTGGAGTACTTTTCAAGGAGGGACAGGGCACTGCTGGCCTGATGATGAGCATATTCACCCCTGTGTTCCATACTATTTAGGTTCGTATAGCTCTACCTATACTTTCAGCTAGCACTGTGCCTAGTCCTGTATCCAAACTCACTGAGCTTGGCTACCCGTTCATTCCTTCAACATACATTCTCTGAGTGCATTCTCCCATATGGTAAGCACCCAAGAAATGAGAAAAGAAGAAAGGATTAAAAAATATGATCTTTGCCACTTGACAGATGTAGGGATGCTCATGTCAAGGACTGAACATCATCAAGAAACACATAAAGTTTCAATCAGTGCATTTATAAATGTAGCCAGAGACACATGTACCATACACACTAGTGACATTTTCACATACAACATTATCCAAATTTAAAGTTAAAATCTGAAGACGTTAGTATTCAATTGTGTGGAAAATAGTTTCAACATTAGCTAAACTTTCCCCATATCTGAGTTTGAACCCAGCTCTCATGTTCCCCTTCTTCTGGGAAAAAGAGGTGAGATGATAATAAATGTGAACTTGAAGTAAAATAAAAGTATCTTGTTTTGCACATCTAAGGATAAAAATGTAGACATTTTTTGCACTTGAAAACCTAGACTTGAAGCCAAATTTGTGCTAAAAAACAATTAAAGAATGAAGATAACTATTTAACCTATTCAATAGTTCAAACTAACTCCAGTTTAAATTACTCGAACAATTCAATTTCTTGGATTTGGTCAATATTTTAGCCTTCCATTGGTTGTGACCAGTTGACCCCTTGCAACAGATTGGTCCTCACCAGCAGAATTTTTAGAGATAAAAGAATATAGATGCCTAATCAGCAGTTCGTATACTAAAAATACTGTGTATATTTATAAATATAGGGCTTTGGATATACAAAGCACACACACACACATACGTGCCTATGTCTATAAACTTTGTTAGTTCCTAAGCTTCACTTTTGTTGCCCTTGATAAATACAGGAGTTATATTCATAGAAAGGACTTTTATAGGATTAAGAATTTCTTAAGCCTTTCAACATTGGATCGCTTTACATGGTTGTGAGATGATGGCTTTGAGAGGAAGTAAAAGAGGAAATTCCAAAACGTGAATGGTATTTAAACCTCTTAAATTTTTTCTTCAAAGGAAGAGAAAAAGAATAAAATTATGTTTTCTTTATTCGACAAGATGGCACGCAGAAGGGCTGCTGCACAGAAAAGTAACTAAAAAGAATACAAAGACCAGCGACTTGAGTCCCTTTCATGAAATATGTGAGTTAAAAAAAAATCCAATAACCATAAAACAAGTTTTTCTTTGATGCTGAACAAAAAACAAGCTTGAAATTTAGTGCTGCTGAGCAAATGAATAAAAAATACAGATGTCTTTACCTTCAGCTCAACTCAGACCTGCCATCTGAACAGTCCCGTGCCTAACTCCTCGTACAGCTCACTAAATATATCAAAGCACCAGTTAATGGTAAAGGTTTAAAGGAAAACTTTAAAATACATAGGCTTTTTTTCTATTTTTTTCGTCTCTCTCAATGAATTAGGAAATCCGGCTGTGCATACTCCATTTCCTTGTCTTCCATAAATTACAAACCCTGGGGTAAGACATAAAAGTAAAATGTGTTATGTCTTTTCCTGGTGTAGTACTCCATTCTAATTGTTCAAATTAAATAAGATATTGATTGTTTTACTTAAAATGTAGGATGATCTAGATACTATTTTAATTTTCCAAAGTCAACTCATAATACCCGTTTCCCCAAAGGTCAAAAACAATATATTAAGGAAATACCACCTGCTACTTAGAGCTTCCACAGGAAATTTGCATTTCCAACTTTGCAATGCATTATTTGGGGGAGGAAATGACGACCTACTTCATTATCCTGAAGCACAGCATCCCAACAGCTCCAAAGCACCAGAGAAAAAGAATGAAGGCCAGTGTCCATTTTCCCACTGATATTTTATAGAAATAAAAAAATTCACCGGAAGACAAAAAGTGTGCATTGAAAGACGACGGGCTCACTAGAGTGGGGATGGTTCCAAAGAGGGGCAGCATGGGCTCTGGGCACATTTTTCAATCTTTTGTAAACAGTCCCCATAGAATTAAGGTGCTGGTCATGGTCGTGCCCTTCAACTACCCCCCAAGATTGAGAGAGAGAGAGAGAGTGAGAGTGAGCGAGAGCGCGAGCGCGAGCGCGAGCGAGAGCGAGAGCGCACACGGAGACAGCCTTTTTCCAAAGTTCAACAGACCTTTTCCACAGTGTTATTTACAAACTAAACAAGGTCGAAGACAGATTGCTTCCTACTGTCCAGCTCACAGGAAAGAAGCATTACGCTCAGGTATAGAGTATACACACTGGGGAGCAAAGGAGCTGCCGAAAGCATCTCCTCCTATAAGCATTCAGCTACTTTGGATTCATACTTTATACAATATACTTTACTTTGAAAATCCCGGTTGATCCAACTTTTCTGAGTGTATCATCTCTCTTCTTCCCTCTCGTTCTTTTCCATCTTTCCTGGATTTTCTTTCTCCACAGTTCTTAATACTAAATACATGCGAAATATCTGATGTTCCCTGTCATATATCTCATACTTAGTGTGTATGGTAGTTAAAGCAGCCTATGAAGTTAATTTAGTGAATCAGTGATTTTATCTGGGCTAAGGGCAAACAACTAGTTTAAGTAACTGTTTTTCCTCCCTGATTGACTGACTATCCTCTTTAAGGTATAAAAGTCTTTTTCCATTGAATTTTACTTAAAATTGAGTAGAAATGGGTGTTCGTTGAAGCACTTGGTGTCAGGTACTTGCAGAACTGATGTCAGGTTTATTTTGTTTCCTAGTTGTGTAAGTTGGCTGCATAAATATGCATCTCTTCAGGAAAGATCAAGCTGATAAGACTTTTCCAATTTTTTTAAACAAGGGTGAGTTACGGGTCTTTAAAATGAACAATAGCGTTCATTTCCATCTAAATTTTGTGATCATGATGCACTAGAGCTAGCAAAACAAAACCTTGCTTTCAAAATCAAATGTGTCAAACCTTCAACCCTGAAATACAAGTTAAAAACAGGAGGCGGTTTGGCTATTGAGAGTCATGGCCCAACAAGCGGGTCACACACAGGACGACAGCATTGGTCTCGGAAGCCGCTCTGGGAGCAGAGAAATGTGACATCTGTCTACGCGACATCCAAATATCTACATAAAAACTCAGTCAATTTCATGACTGTTTTGGTTCAGATTCCAAAAGTTTGATTGTGCACTGACCAAGTTAAAAATGGTAAAAAGATTGGAAAAAAGAAACCCCAAAGTAAGTGAAAAAGAATTGGATTGTTTAGTTTGAAGAAAGTGAGAATGCTGGTGACTTAAGAGCAGTCTTGGGGATATAATCACATATTTAATGTTATATATATGTGTGTGTGTATGTATATATTATATATATGTGTGTGTGTGTATGTATATATATATATAACTATATGTCATGTTCTGACTTCGAACCCATTTCCTGCTTCTGTTCAGCCATAAGACCTCAGGCAAGTGTGTCAGACTCTCCAGGCGTCCATCCTTCCATTTCAAATGGAGATCTCTAGTTTCTATAAAATACCAAGAGCTATTGGTCTCTGCCTTCTTCAAAACTGAAACCATTACCAATTTTGTCTACGACTCGGCCACTTGAAAGTACAGGATTGTCTTTTCCAGTGTGGTTTATATATTTGGCAATAAAAAGGAAAACCCAATAGAGGCAGAATAAGAAATCAAAAGACCAACTACCTGTGGGAAAGCAGCAGTCGGTCTTTTCTGAAAGTTGTGATCTCATCCTGGAGACTGATGTGACCACAGATTACAGCTCATCACATTAAATTCTAGCACACACTCTTGCTTTTCCTACCATTAAGGGACATTCCTACAAGCGTAGCAATTAATAGGCACTTGTGTTCATCCTGATGCGAGAGAAAAGGGACCATTTTGTAAAAACAGCCCAGGGCTGGAACTCAGGCTGGTTGGAAGATGGTGTGAAGTTGTCCTTTTAAAATGAGTAATAAAACCTCCCATGTTTCGAAAGACGGCCATAAAATATAGCAGCTCCTCCTTACGATGTAAAAGGAACATCCAGGGCCTTTGCCTGGGTGTCCACAACGGCGCACTCCCCCCGGTTACACTTCCGCAGGAGACGACTCTGCCCATTTCACAGTTAACAATGATCGGCCTGGCCGTGTGAAGGTGAAGTGCAAGGACACTTTTTTCCCCTTTCCTTGAATGAACACAGGGCTGCGTCTGGAATTAGAGTCTTTATTCTTCTCACCATATCCCTTCCCCGGAGCAGAGTGTGAGTTGGGAGGGAGCTGGAGGAGGCTCTGGCAGAATGTTTCATGTGACAATGGGGGTGTTTCAGAGCTTCCTGCTGGTGGTGGTAATCCTGCCTTTGCAGTTAAGGAGCCTGTAAACCAGTGTCCAAGCTGATTGCATGCAGGTTCAAAGGGCAAAAGAAAACAATGGTCATTTCATGATTAAGTGCCCTGTTTTTATTGCTAAACACTGAAGATGTTTTATTTTAATGTTTAAATCGATGTACATGCAGGATGCGAACTGCATTCGGGTTGAAACAGAACTTTACCACACTGTTGTGGTTGGTGGGGGGTGGGGGGGTGGCTACTATTATTTTAAAAACTCAAATTTGTCAACTAGCCTTGAAAAACTGCCCTCCACCACCCCCGTACACCTTACAGGACTTTAATTCTATGGAGACGAAGTTAAACACATAGCTTGTAATACTATTGAGAAGTAAACTTCTGGTTCCACAGTGACCACAGTAGTTGCCGCATACAGATAAATCTTCACCCCAGGTAGGAACCCCCACACTGTTCTGAAAACAATCCCTAGACTCTGCTGCTGTTGAACCTGACTAAATGCTCAAACCACAGGTCCCCTCACTGTTCTTGCTCTCATTTACTCCTTTTAGGGGCAGAGTTGACACTTTTCAAAAATCAGCAGCTTTCTTAATGAATAGTGCGACTTAGTGAAGATTTTTATTATCTTGGGTTGGTATGCTTGAAAACAGAAGGTTTCATTTATTTTTCTCTAAGCAGGTGTGTAATGAGAATAGATGCTGTGTTGATGAGAGATCCATGGGAGTTAGTAATGTATTAGCCTCGTAATTTCTTCCCAAAATAGACTTCATAGAAAGAGGACGCATAATATACCCCTTCTCAAAGGAAGCGTTCCCTAATACAACAGAAGCAGTCATTCTAAAAACAGCTTTATGGCTCTTCGGTCAATAGCTCTATTTTCTCCCCTTTTCACAACTTCCTTCCTTCTACTATGTAAGAATGAAGGTATGTGAGGGCACACACACATTCACATCTCAGTTATTAGCGCACACGACAGAAAACGCCAAGATCCGATTCTCCCTCCATTGACCATTCAGTCATTATTGGATGCGATTTAACCTGAGTACTTTACAGGGCTTAGTTTCATTTTTCCAGCAAATCTGATGGTGAAGAAACATTATTTGGCCTTCGGTTACATTCAGTTCAGGAAGCATTTACTAAGTGCCTTGCTCTGTGGTCCTGTATTAGACACAAAGACAAACAAGGGACAGTGTTCACGAAACAGGGTGAGCTGCAAGCAGGATGCGTCCCTGAAGATAACGGTGGCCTCGGGCGCAGCTGGAACGCTGGTGTCCAGACTGCTCACTGTGGACCCCCCTAATCACGCACCGAAACTGCAAGTCATTCACTTCCTGTCCAAGGTCTCAGAAGTGAATGTCCTTGCTCTCCCTATGATGTTCTCCTTAACTGTATCTCTCAAGCTAGAAGAACATTTCCTCTTGTGCGGGGCCAACCAAGTCCTCTTTTGAACAGAAACAATCCAAAAGTTGAGTTGGGTGTCAACTTTTTCAAATTTGGAAGAGGTTTCCCCTTGAGTGAAAAAAACATAAATGGCGGTTGGATTCTCAGGCTGGGCGACAAAAACCTATCACCTAACATGTAGCTCATTTATAACAGAAATTATAGAAAAAATACTTTTGAGCTATTTGCAGTCAATTAAAATCATTAAACAAAAATTTGCAAGGAATATTTTACAAATTCATCTTGGAATTTGACATTTGAGAAATACCAGGGTTTAATAAAAGACAGTGGATGGAAACTTTTAAGAAGGGTCTGAATAGGAGCTTCTGGGCATTTTCAAGGGCTGGAGATTAATGGCATTCTTTCTTTATTCTATTAAATTTTACCTCAAAACATATGGTTTCTCTCCTCTCTGATATGTATTTCCAGGGCGACTCTAGCAATATGACCAAATGGTAGATAAAAGTGGCGTAGAGGAAAATCATAAGACTTGTTATGCAAGCACTGGAAAGGGTGGGGAGAAGGGAAAGAGAAGCAAATAGGTATTCGTGTGTATGACAATGCATGTGAGACCATTATCTTGTGGGGGTGCAAAGTCAGGAAGAACCGCTGAGCCGCACACACTCTTCAGTCCACAGCGAAGTACCCTCTTCCAGAGACCTCATAGTTACCGCCATCTCGAGTGACTTCTGAGGTGTCTGTGGTGGTGTAGGAGGCTGGGCCAAGACAAAGGGCAACTGTGATTTGTAATCCCCGGGTATTTACAAAATTTGAGTGCCTGTCCTATATCCAATTTACAGCCCAGAAATTAACGTATTGAAGAAGTTGGAGACTACCCTCAGGCAGAGCAAAAAGAGTGATGGGATTAGAAGCAGGTCAGATGAAGGTATACTACAATACATTTTTCACGTAACTTAGTAGGTTCACTTAAAAACAAGCTTCCATACATGAAGGGGAATGCAACATGGGTGAAGCTTCCACTGCCCCAAATAAACCAAGACAAAATAGATACTAATTACAACAAAAGAAATTTCAGTTACCATTAGGAAGTACCCTTTCCAAGGCAGGCTGGGTATAAGTTTACTCAAGGCATAAACTTTAGGCCCTGGCTGGTATGGCTCAGTGGACTGAGTGCTGAACCGCAAACCAAACAGTCGCTGGTTGGATTCCCAGTCAGGGCACGTGCCTGGGTTGCGGGCCGGGTCCCCATAGGGGGCGTGTGAGAGGCAACCATGCACTGATCTTTCTCTCTCTCCCTTCCCCTCTCTCTAAAAATAAATAAACAAAATCTTTAAAAAACCAAAGTTTAGCATGTCTTATCAGATAAACTCTAGAGCTCCCATTTGAAGCCATAAAATGGCACCTGTATCAGCATCCTAACATACTATTCTGGGCTTCCACTGCACATGGGAACCTACAGAAACTTGAAGTATTCAGTAAGCCAGGGAGGGAGTTGTTTGGTCTTCAGCATCATAATGTATTTTGTTCCATCCAGTGCTTGAGCTGGAAAGGGGAGCCCACTACGATCCCAGCTTATTCCCTGAAAGCAGGAGCTGACAGTGACCTGCATGGAATACAGGGAAGGCCACATTGGGTGACAAGTGTTCCTTCATCAAAGAACCCTCCACTGTACGTTCCTACCCCCGTCTTCAGAACACCCATTTATGGACATGGTATGAACAGAGCCGCTCTGCTCTGAGAGCGAGAAAGGACCCAGAATCTTGTCCTCTTGTTCCCTGGGCGTGTTGTTCTAAGTACAGACGTAGGGATTTTTTCGCTTCTCTTTTACTTGGCGGGGCCCACATTTACCAACTAAATCCACCAGAAGAGAAAGTGATCCTTTTCTGGGGTATGGACCTTAGGAGGAGCAGCTTCACCTCGTTTCCAGTTAGTAACACCAAGGAAATGGTCAGACAGACTGTTCCCAAGGCCACGTGGCTAGTAGTAGGAGAACTGGATCTAAAATACACATTTTAAATAAATCGTTTACATTTTCCTTGTCTTTTTTCCTTTGCTCTATAATTTCCTATTATATTTTAGTAGTCCCTTGATGATTTTGAGGATTTGGCAAACCCCCAAATTCACGGCTTCTAAATTTGGGGATCCAGGAAACATTTTGCTCAGGTTTGGAGATTTCTCCTGCAGCGATTACTATCTGGAGGCAAATGTTTCCTGTGCATATCCTCTGACCAAGGTTAGCTCCCTCTCCGCCTTGTCCCAAGGATCCGTCTCTGACTTGATGGCTATTTCCACAAAGAAACTAAAGCAATTGTTTAGTCTCTTCAAGAGAGTTACTATGTAAACTCCAATTAGGAAACAAAGGGGACACATTGGCATGTGACCAATGGTAAAGTGTTGGCTCACTTCATTCACAAACTAAATGACTTTCTCCCGAACACCAGCTTCTGGGAGCCAGGATTCTGTTCTGCGCCTGAGAAAAATGACCAACTACTAAAAGTCATGGACCTCAGGGTCCATCTCTGGTCACTGAAAACTTGAGGTTGCCTGAGGTCTACTGTGTTCTTTCTATACAGCCTCAATTCTCTTCTGGCTTGACGTAAAACAAGAAAATACTAAATAAGGCCACTCAAACACAGACAGCAGATGTGAACACCACCTGGCGAGATTTTAGCTTATACGATAGTTTGTCATTTAAATACATATTCTACCACCTATTTGATTCTGTGGCACGTCTTTCAGTGGTGTTGATGGATTCACAGACATTTTAATTCTCAACAATTTATTGGCAAGTAGTAGAACATGCCACACCTTTCCACACTGTTCTCGTCTTCCCGGAGTTGGGAAAATGGCAGATTGATGTAAGAGTTATTTCATTTGCCTTTGAAATAACATTCAGTTTCTGTTACTTGAATTCTGTTTCATCTGTAAAGGCCTGCCCTGGAAATACTTGTCCTTATTAAATAAAATATCTCTTAGATAGTCAATGTATTCACTTGCTTCTACATTAACTGACTACAGGGAGGTGCCTTCTGCAATTGTGCTTATGGCTCCTCTGCAGCACTAACCCATTTTTAAGAAAGTCAGACAAACGTGGAAAGAGAAAAGTTGACCAGCATGCATATGGTTTTCCATTAGGACCACTGCTATCTTTTTATTAGATATCTTGCCTAATTCACTTCAGCTTTCTTTGGCCCGGAGCTCACGGCCCACCGCTGCGCTTTCATTAGTGGGACTGCCTGATATATCACTTAACAAGCACGCCAAAATGCCTAACCTACAGATCCACATGAATAATGGAGACTGGCTATTGTTCTTCGCGGGGCGCCAGTCTCTATTTTTATGGTGCTTTCCATCTTCCGTGTTGGGAATGAGCAAGTCTATATTGCATCATGTACCCGAAGAGATGTGCTGTAATACTTGTGAGGTCTGATCAACGTTCTTATCTGATATCTGTCCTTTTTCTGTGGGAAAGTCCTTGCAGATGAAACAAGACCGTCTGGACCTCCCTTTCCTTTTTCATCCTGCTGAGAGATTTACCAGAGCAGCACCCCTTCCCTCCTGCAGAAACCTTTTTTTTTTTTTAAATCTAGAGGTAATTTGAAACGTGTGGTCAACCCACTGGTATCTCTTGATCTACAGTATCATGAACATCACTTCTAAAAATAGAAACTACCGCCAAGAAATAGATGCAAACAACCCTTATATATTTAATGAAATAAGCAACACCACTGCCTTTTTCATCTACCTCTTCACTGCCCTTACAGAAGCATTTGTGGCGACAGCATGATCAAGTCACATGCAGATGTCATTCACAAGGTTATTTGCAGAGTCTGCAGCCTCCTGATATTTGTCAACACTTTCAGGGTGATCTCCACTAAAAGGTACCATTTCATTTTCTTAAAAGTTTGGGAAAAATATGTTCAGTTTGTAAATCATAAAAAGTTAAAAATTATATTTTTGATATTTCCAAAGCCATTTTTTTTTGTTTTCAGATCATTACTTACGAAAATAGAACAGACACAGCATAAGTGAGAGAAGCATGTTTCACTCTTTTAGGCCTGTTTCTTCATTTTGCTGAGATTAGGAAGGATGTTTGTATAGCTGGCTCTGAAGGAAATTTGACAAGCAATGCATGTAGACAGAGGCAGGGCTTTGAGTAAATTATTTAGAAAATCCAAGTTGAAAAGCCTCCTCAGAGTGGAGAAGGGATGTTCTGGTTTGATTTATCAAAACTGAACATTATCCCTACTAAATTTCTGGATATGTATACACAAGAGTAGTGTCTGCCTTTGCCAGGAGGCGTGAAGTTCCACCAGAGGGACAAAATGAATGGCTGAGAAGTGGCTAGAGGTTCAAGCAAATTAATGGCCAAACTTACACATATAGATTGTTTACCTCTCTGGCTTCTCACTCCAGGAAACCCCCGGCCTTTGCTCGCTACTCCTGTCTCCTCTCTGGCCAGGCTCTGCCTTCTCCTCTCTCTGCTCCACTCCTTTGCTCCTTTCTGACTGTTTTAACTGTTCCGTCTGTTAAGGATATTCACAGTTACTGTTCAGGACTATGCCATTACCTTCTCTCTCTCATGGGAAAAAAGCAGGATTGCTTATATCTGCTTATTTCGCTGATTCATTTGCTCATCCACTCACGCATTCATTCATTAAACAAATGTTGCCTTACAAAGCTAGGCAGCGTGGAGGAACCAGATGACCAGACCCAGATTCTGTTCCACTTTCGCCTCTTTCTCTGCGGTGCTCGCTTTTGTTCGACGCTTTTCTCAGGGCCATCACACACTGCAGCTCTTTACTGAGCTTCTTAGCAGCTTCCCAGTTCTCAGGTTCTGGGCTGCCTTCCCCAGGGCAATGTGCTTCCCAACATCCTCAAGGCCTCAGTGGCATGGGACTCGGGCCATGGGAATTCTCAAATAATTTCCACCTGCTTTTTGCTTTCTTCTTTGACTCCTCCCCCTTCCCTCCAGGCAGCATCCCTTAGTGTCCCCGGGGCTCAGCCTAAGAGGGCCTTGCTCCTCTTTCCCTTGCCTACTCACTTCCTTAGTGCACCCACATGGATTCAATTAGCACCTATGCCCAGATGAGCCCCAGATCCCTATCTCCTGCCCTAACCTTTTGCCCTCGCTTCAGTCACATATTTTTAAGGCTCATAAAATATATGGACTTGATATTTTACTGCCATCTAAAGTAAACATGTCAAAACCAGATTTTATTATCTCCCCCAAAGCCGCCTCTGCCGCCTACCTCCCCAGGAGCAGCAGAAGGGCTCGTCCTAGCGCCCCAATTTCCAAGGCCTGCCTTCCACCAGCCTCCTCTTCCCCCTCAACTCTGCCCTCTCCCTGCCCCCTCCTTCAACCAAGCCCTGTTTGCTCTTTATCTGCGTTATTTCCCGAGATCCAAACTTTTCCCTCGCCAAAGGACTATTCCAGATATTAAATATCTCCAAGTAATATATATGTATATACGCACTCGAAGAAGTAATAAACAGGAAGGCTTTCTTGGGGTACCCTGCACATCCTCAAACAGATCAGGAATGGTTCCTGTCACATGGCTTCTAGTGATTTATAGAGCGTGAAAGAAATGATTCAAGCTGGAGCCATATGAATATTTATTAGCTTTTCCTATTTACTTAACTCCATAGTTGTTTTATTGTTATGTTCCCAAGGAGGCTCTGGTCTAACAGGCACATTAGAAATGAAGGAAAATGAAGACAAGGCAAATTTAACAGTGGCGTTCCAACGATACCCATTATCGAGACTCTGCTGCTGTCCAGTACATCAGGATGTCCGGAAGTTTCGCCTCTGGGTGATCTCTGAGTTTCTCATTTCTTAATTTCATGCCTTTTATACAAGTCTTGTATTAAAGTATTCTTCTACCTCCTTCAGACGAATTTAAGCTTAACTATCAGTCCCTGGACACGAGAATAGGCTGGCTGAGGCTTATAACACCATTGCCCACCGGAACTGACTTGGCCGAGCTCTGGCAAAGCTAACTGTTCACTGCACCCCCGATATAGCCGTATGTGGGATCTGCCCAAGGTGTGATGTGAGGGTAGTATAAAGGGATCTTCTTGCCTGCCAAGGATGAGAACATCCATGGAACTCCTCTTACAGTCTCTGAACTCTCACTTCCTGTTCAAGTTAGTGTGTGGACTGTCTAATCTTCTGGCAATCCCTCTCTGGCAAACACTGCAGCTCTGTACTGAACTTCTTAGTAGCTTCCCAGTTCTCTGGTTCTGGGCTGTCTCTCCCATTACCTCAGGGTTTAGGCAATTTAAATACTTATTAACATCATCTCCGGAGGAAAAGTAGAGGGAAGGGGAAGCAACACCGGGATGAATTAATCATATAGATTTTGCCAATTCGCTTTCATAAGAATCTGTTAATAGAACGTTGAAAATGTTAGGAAAATCTGTTTGGCCTAATCTGTTTAGCCTGAAGTTGAAATACAAAGAGTAACTCCACAAAAAATATAAGTCAAGACAAGTATTCAAAGGTGCATGTAAAGAAACAGCTAGAATCAGTAGAAGTAACAGGAGCAAATCTGAAGCGGAGAATAAAATGTTATTTATAAATTGTATAGGGGGGTGACAGGTACACTGCCTTCCTGTTGTTGAACTGGCCATTGGAATGAGAAAGGAAGGTTGATAATAGATGACACCAAAGAGACAAAGACAAGGAATACTTTTTGAGCATCTGTTTTGTGAAACTAAAACCACATTAAAAGCAAACACCGCGGCTCTCCAAAAAGGTGAATGCCCTGCAGGGTGTCCGAGGTTCAGCCAACTCTCTACTTCCCTGCTGCCCTCCTGCACCTGCTGGAAGTGGTGGCTTTCTATGATTTGCACTAAGGTGCCACAGGGGGCAGCAGTGAGACTGCATCCAGGATTCATCTAGATCTGAGGCGGAAACGTAGGAATGAGTAACGCAGTGTTTTGAAATGATCTGAAGGGCATTTGATGGGTTCTGTACTAGAGGGAGTCACAGCTAAAACCACACAGAGATAACTTGGGAAATTCCTCAGTGTGCAAATAAGGTTAAGAGCTATCCTGGACTGCTCCAATGCCAATTAAATGACTCCTCTGAGCGGGTTCTTGGAAGTAACTTGTCCCTGTGGACATCATGTCAGCAGTGTATGGAAATGGCACAGATACCGCAGAAGAGCTCCAGTACAATGGAGGGGGAGGCATGTTTGGGGGATGAGTAAGCGAGATTATTAAATTCTTAACACTGTGTTCAACTCCAGGGTCCATAACTAGCAGGAAACAGTGGCCTGATAGAGAGGACAGTCACAAAGAGAGGGAGCGGGGAAGAGAACTGACAGTCAGCAGACCATTGGTTACATACCAGGAACATTATATGCATCACCAATTCTGACAAAGACCCAGTGAGACGGGACCCATTAATCCCACCTGGCAGATGAGCAAACTGCAGTTCAGAGAAGTTAGGTGCTCAGACTGGGGTCAAACACCAGTGTGTTCCATTGCTCAGGTTCAAACCCAGGTCTAACCACGAAGCCCATCTTCTTTCAATTACACCACACTGCTTATTAAATTGCTGAACAATAGGCCTGATGAGAAAAAGCTAAAGGGAGAGCTGTAACTCATTCTTGACAAAAAAGACTGAAAAGTGACATAATGTTTTTGAAGTACTCTCGAGGAAGGACAAACCTAAAGGATGGCAACCAGCTGTTTCAGGAACTTGTTCGGAAGAAATCAGAATAGGAAATGGGCTTCAACTGCAACATGAAGGAAAGCTTCCTTACCAGAGGGGTTGCATGTACTGGAGTGAGTGGCTGAGGAACACTGTGGAATCTTCTTCCTGTGCAGAAGTTAAGACAAATGACCTCCATAAGGGGATGAAAAGTGGAATTTGTTTAAAATGGTGGGAACCACTGCAGGAGTTGCCTGGAGTGAAAGAAAATAAAAAAGGAAAGCTACCACAGAATGGCATGCTATGAGACGGCACAGAGCGGCAGCAGGAATGGAGGACCAGAGGTGCTGGATGGGGAGAGAAATACAAAACAAGAGGATCCTGATTATAAATAATTAATGCAACCACTTTGTTTTAATGTATCGTGTAACTGTCTCTGTGGAACAAAGTCCTCCTGCATCTCTTTCTCTGAAAGTATATTCGAGCAATGTAGACTTTTATCTGAATGGAAGAATTCAAGAGTGCTCCCGCCTCATAGCAGGAATATACGAGTGCTAAAGGACCATTAGGGGCTTTTGTAATCCTCCGAGCAGCTTATTTTTTAGCTTTATATTTGTACAGATTTCAAACTGATATGAACTAAAGCATAAAGCTCCATTTAATTCTCATATTGCCCTATACACTGGGCATTATCTTCCTACGGCAATTTACATTTTAGAGTTAGGAAAACGGAGGCTCACAGAGACTAAGGGACTTATCCAGTTAATAACGGACAGAGCTAAGACTTAACAGTAAGTCCTTGAACGAATCCCAAATCCAGGATTCTTTCCAGAATCTTAACCTGCATGTCAAACACGCTCTGAGAGTTGGCTACCTGTCAGTCATAACTCAGATGGGTCCCTTAACTTCACTGGGAATCAGTTGCAAAGTCTAGAAACCGCTTGCAAGGGTGGGAAAGAATTGCTAAATAAAACGGGTAATTCAGAGTAAGAGAACATAAAAAAAAAATCCCAGCTATCTAAAACACGCGTGTCCCTCCACAGAAATGTCGACGAGACTGCTGGTGTAACGGCTGTGGGCGGTGGGAGGCAATGTGTAAAAGCTCCTGACCTTTATGTTGTTGAAGCTCACTGTGAACACTGCGCTCAGAACATTCTTTCCTGCATTTGGTTATGCATGCATTTATTCAAACTTAAAAATGAGTGAGGTCACAACTTGTTGCCTATTTTTGCCGCACTGAAAATTTTTACAGTTGTGGATCCTGCAGAAAAATAAATGCCAAAATATAAAAGTTATCAAGTTCACTTTAATATTTTAAAAAGTTGTAATTATTCAGCTTACTAGAATAGCATGCATCCATGTAAGGAAATTTTTTCACATTTTATAATTTACCTTAAGACCCATTCTGGGAAAAGGGGTAAGGATTGCAACAATTGGGTATTTTGCAACTGTAAAGAGAACATAAACAGAAAAACTAATAGAAACAAAATATAGTTATATATAGTAAGTGATAAAGAAGTAACTGTGTCTAAGACAGGGAGCACCAGAAAACCCTGATTTAGACACTAGAGATCCCATGTGATATATTACCTCTAAGTGCAGATACTCCTAGATCTACTGAGAACAGAATTTAGTATAGAAATGGCACCATAAGAGCCTCATTCCTGTTTGGACATGCTTATAAAATAATTTCAAGCCCCAAATCGTTTATACACATAGAGTTCAACGTGGTAAGTCCCTACATTGGAAATTTAATAATACTGAAGCTTCACTATGGTATGGTATCATTTCTGCACAAGCACCCTGATCTTTGAGGGGACAGGGGACAGCTACAGTGCAAGGGATCCCACTGACACAAGTATGACAAAGAAGATGGACAAGGGTCTCAACTGAAATTGTTGGACATCGTAGGAATTCAAGTGGCTGGTGTTTATCAGGAGACGTGGCTTTAGGGATAATCCATGTTAGTAGAATTGGCCATGCTAAAGGAATAGGAGAAATCGACAACTCAGAGCACATGACCCAGCCCTGCTTCCTGCATCCCAATCTTGCTGTCATCACACAGCTTTCCTTGGAGCTCTGCCAAGCAATGTGCCAGCAGAGAAGCTGCTCCGTTGAGCAGAGGATGTGGACGCTAACTACCCTGTCACCTGCTTCCGGGGAAAGCTGAAAGCACGTTTAAGGTCTTTAGAAGGCTGATCCTCCAAACAACAAGCCCTATTATTAAGTTATGCCTTTTATCTAAAACTAACCTTAAAGTCAAGAGATAGCACATCTGCTCTCCCAACCTTTGAAAGTCTGTTTTTCTAACAACAAAACCAATTCTTTCCCAGACACAACAGTCGAGCACAGTGGCGTCTTCTAAACCAGCTTGGACTTTCCAGCCTGCTGATGGAAGTTATTGAAGTGTTCCAAGTGATTTGGATGTACGGGGTTTTGTTTGGAGATACAAGAGTTGAGTTTCTGTTAGGTGTATATCAGTTTTTGGGAGAAAATATCCCTCATACTTCTGAAGCCTTACTTCTTAATGTGATTGCTCACAAGGGTCTTGGTAATTGTTGCAGTCTTTGGGGGCTCCAATGCTAAAAGGAATAAACTCGAGTGGGGGCATGGGGACAAGGGAAGGCTAAAAATCAGGTTTCTACCTACTGACGTTTAGTGACTACTAATGGCTACTTCTTAGTCTACACAGTTAAGAAATCCAAGAGTTGAATTCAGGCCTTTGAATTCAGTCAACCCTTAGAACAAAGGGAGACTTAGCCTCTTTTAAGAAAAAAAGGAAGCGTGTAAGAAAGCAAAAGAAAACCATAGGGGTGTATGTTTCAGTTTAATTTGGACAGTGCTTTAACAACTAAAAAGGAGTTATTTTAAAAAGAAAATAAAGAGGGAAAAAATGTGAAAAGTGGCCCAGGATCCAATATCCAAAGTTTCTACATGCAGATATCCATGGAAAATCGGGTAACACGGAAGGGAGACAGAAATGCATTCAGGAGCAAAGAGAAAAGAGTAAGGGCTCATGTAGAATTATACTATGCGTGTTTATATATTCATGGGTAAAGTCATATAACATCTTACTCAATATGTAAAACTGGGACAGTCTAACAGGAGTGAGGCTTGGGTGAAATGTAAAGATTTTTAAAGTAAGAGATAAAAGATTTAACACACTGCTTCACTAAGTGGTAACTATTGTTCATGATTGTAACATTTGTCTTTCAGAGAATATTTGAATTATTGAACAACAGAAAAAAAGACTCCAAGAAAGTACCTGTTCCTGGTGATGGGAACCTCCCTTAGGAGGATGATTAGACAATGACTGAATTAGAAGACTGAGTAGCAGCCCCTTCTTTCTACTGGGAGCAGGGAAAGGAGCATTTTTTTCAGCTGTGGCCTGAGCATAACTGAATATAAGATTCATCAGGAGCAAAGAGGAAAGGTGGTCAGAGCTTACTTTTATTGTTTTGGTCTTGATTTCTCTAGTCTCCTTCCTTCTTTCCCTATCTGTTTCACTCTCTCCTTCCTTCCCTTCCTTCCTTCCTTCCTTCCTTCCTTCCTTCCTTCCTTCCTTCCTTCCTTCCTTCCTTCCTTCCTTCCTTCCTCTCTATCTCTTTTCCAATATATACTCTTTTGTACACATTCAACACCCAAGATGATATGCATGCCGCAATCTTATACCCTAAGACAACAAGGGCCACAGGGGCTGACAACAGGGCATCAGGGATGTCAGCTGGGAGAAGTGAGTCACTCAGGATGCGACTCCATGTGGGAGGCTGGAGCTCTCCATCTGAATACTCAAGCTGGTATGTGTTTCTGCTACATGTTACAAGTCTCGCATCTTGGTCCTATCAGCAGGGTATAAAATTGTGTTCAATGGATTTAAAAGATGAGATTTGCGTCTCCGTATTCCTGCCCATGGATATCCTATTCCTCCATTAGTGTTTTTATAGACAGAACAAAGGTGTGACACTGGGCTTGAGCATGATGATCTGGTTAAATTAGGTCAAAGCCCCCTATGTTTCCTCATTATTCTTTTCTGTGGGGGTGTGGGGAGATCTGTTTCCAAACAGACTTATTCAGATAATGGCCTCTCTTTCCCACACCACCATAGGCAAGTAAAGCCTTCACACCACTAGCTTTAGGTAGTTTTCATTCTCAGGTCAGCTTAAGAGAACAACTAGGTTTTTAAATTTACCTTCCACATGAATGCAAAATTCAAAATATGCCCTGTAAAAAGATTAAACAGAAATTAGGCACGCTAAATATCCCATATTACAGGAACAAACTGAAGGTTTTTTTTAAAAGCAATCCATAGTTTAAATTTCCTGCCTGCAGGGCTGCTACACCTTGCATCCTCTCAAATTCCACAGGTAATATAATTTATTTTAAATGGGACAGGCCCCAGCAGAAATTTGTACTGGTGCCAAGAAAACAATTACTTTGATGTGCTCTTTTGAAAGTATTACAGCTGCCAGGTACGGGGTTTACATGCAGACACACAGTAGAAGATTTAGAAGTATATTCTGCTATTAAAATTATTAAATTGCTAACAGGTAATTGTTGAGTAAAATACACAGACAAAACTAATCTATTTACTTGTTTTTTTAAAAAATAATCAACAGTTAAAAAGTAAGAAAAACTAAAGTCAGACAGTCTAATAGTTTGCTAAGCTACAGTTTCCTAGAAAAAAAAGCAAAACAAATCTTCTGCCAGCAGATGTGTTCAGAACTCACCTTTTTTAACATAATGGCAGGATACATGTTGTAAAGGCAATTACAGTGGCATTCAGGTGGAGCCGAAGTACATCACTATTACAGTTCTGTAACAGACAGCCTTTTGCTGTAGTTTGACTGTGTTGTAGGAAGTCTCCAACCTACACAAGAGTTGTGTTCCAAAAGTCTGTTTGTAAATTGACTGTCTAGAAACCAGAATAAACTTTCTGATTGAAATTATGATGGTTAAAAACAGAAGCATTTATTAGGTTCCCATTAGATGCCGTAAAAGTTCCTTCAAATCAGAGACAGATGCGTAATCAAATAACTACAATGCAATGACCTTGTGCCTTCGGAGAGATGCTATAGATTAATGAAGAGACAAATATCTGACTCTGCTTCTCAGTAACAATTGTGGCCAGATTTACCTCATATTGAGAATGCAAAGAGGGAAAGACTAAAGAGAAAGATAAAGGAAAAGAAAGGAGGAGGGAGGTAGAGAAGGGGAATATAGAGAAGACAGCGAACAAGACATTAATGAGATGCAAAAAGGTCTAGAGAAACACATTGGAATGTGTGAGTAAGAAGTTGCACAAAATAGAAGAACAGACAGACTGAAGAATAGAACTGCAGTGTGTGTGAGAGATTTTCCATGTTGGGGCTATGGCTCCAGTCTCATGCCTGTGCCTGTTCTTGAGGGGAAAGAGGATGCCTGGGCCATATATGGGCCATCCGCCGTAGTATATGTAATGTCTGTTACAAAGTCCAGTAGAAGTAATCCAGGGTGCCTTTTATACCATACTATAATGCACCATAAAAATAAGGTAAGCTCCTGCAAATTTATACCAAATCTCAGGCAAATTTTTGGTTCACTTGTCTAATCAGGCCTTTCCCACCACAAGTATTTAGTTTCCTCCAAATGTTTAATTGGCAGACTCTACAGATATTGCTATGGTCTGAATACATGTTTCCCCCACCTCCAAGTTCATTTGAAATCCTTACCCCCAGAGTGATGGTATTAGGAGGCGGGGCCTTTGGGAGATAGGAGGCAGAGGCCTCATAAATGGGATTAGTACCTTATAAAAGAGAACCCAGAGAGCTTGTTTCCCCCTCCACCGTGTCAAGATACAACAGGCAGTCTGCAGCCTGGAAGAGGGCCGTCACCCACCCGTGCTGGTGCTCTGACCTCGGATTTCCCGTCTCTAGAAGTGTGAGAAATAAATCTCTGTTGATTGTAAGCTCCCCAGTCTGTGGCACTGCATTACAGCAGCTCAAACGAACAAGACAGGGATAGTGTCGATTTTATGTATAGGAGTAGAAATGGAGTAATTTAGTGTAAAGAGACAGACAGCCAAGCTACCTCTGCAAAGACTGGAAAGCAGCGGTAGAAAGTGAAATAGATTGCCAAATGGAACTTAACGTTGCAGTAGCATTTGATACCACCCACTAGTAGTAGAAGCGGTAGGACTGGAAACTATGTTGGGAGCACAATTACATCATTATTGTCTAGTGCGGCTACTTAATCCCACATCTGCCACATCCCAGAATCACTCGGCCACAAAGGCCACAATCCAAAAGGATTGTTACCCTGAAACATTTTACTAGAAAAAATTAAACATTTGTCCAGTAATTTCCCATTCATGAGCAATTTCCCTAAATGTTGGCTTGCATACCTCCTAAATGGCTACTCCATCTTTCTGCTCCCCATTCCCAAATTGCTGTCATCAGTGGACAATCCCCCAAATAACAGACCTTCCAGGTGCTTCCAAAGAGAGACATAGGTGCATTTTTAAATTTCTCCATCATTTTAGGTGGCCTCTTAGGACAAATGCACAGGTTCCACCTGAGTGCTTACCCCTTTTTATTAAGTTAACATATTTGGTTGCCACTTGTCTTAGGCTAAAGGACCTAAGGTGAAAGGTGCCCATTCAAGGTGCCAACCTTGCACAGCTCTGACACATTTGTATATGATCAGTAACTGTGGATGAAACCCAATTTAACAAGGTCTTGATCATTAACGTTGGTAGCAATGACATATTTGATATTGAGCCACTGGAATAACTATTAAGACTCAAACAGCACCTAAGGGTATAATACCTTATAATCATGTTTTTTTTTGTCTTTGAAAAACTTCCTATCTAAACAAAAAATAACAAAAGAAAATTCAAAATTCTTACTCCATAAGACTTAATGTTCAGTATAATTTTTAACCTCTTTCATTTTGATGCTCTTCTCTGATATTCTTGCCCTTTTCCTCTTCACCCCTCTAGCCACTACCACCAACTCTAATCAGAGTCAACAAAAATATCCCCAAAATACATTCTGTGAGCTGAACCAACTCACTTCCAAATTCTAAGCATTGATGTTGGGGAATGCTATAGCGTCGCCTTCTTGCTCAAGTATGAGAAGCAAAACCACATACCGTCGAGACTTCTCCTTAGCTTTCCCCATCTAATGTCACAGAACCCACTAATGAACACAAAGAATACATATAACCACTAGTGACAGTTGCTGTGCGACAGCACACCCACTTCTGTAGGAATCAACCTTCAAGGACTCACATAAAATGGCAACCAATCTGTAGGCCTATAAGATGCTATCGCCAGAGGCACTGACCTCTCCCCCTCCCAGTGACCCCTTACGGACCCCCTCACTCTCTCACAGGACTTCCAAAGGAATTCCCCCTCCAGCCCACGTTACATGTGACCTCATGGCAACTTCCTGACATGAGTTTTGCCGCAGGCTGATTCTAAAGGTTCAGGCACTATAAAAACAGGTTTATTAGATGCAAAAGAGAATCAGGACTTCAAAGACTCTTACTCTGTCAAATTAAATTAACATGGAACAGTAACTAAGCTATGGTTGGTATTCATAGCATCAGCTCTTTGGTAAGGCTCCGGCTGGTTTTTAATGCAGCTTGTTCGCTGTTTTAAGTGAACGAACGCCAATCTATCTGGTTACTTAGAAGAGTATTTAATGACATGGGAAATGCTCACAATATATTGTAAAGTGTAAAAAGCCGAACAGAAATTGTATGTAAAGTACAAGCCAAACTTTCTAAGATAGGTGCTTAGAAAATTATATCTATAATTTATAGTATAATTATCTTCAGTTTTTTAAAAAATGTACTTTATTCATGCATTGAAGAATTAAATCAAAATATTAGTGCTGACTTCCTCTGGATGGTAGGATGAAGGGGACAATTTTATTTCTTGTACTTTTATACGTTTTCCAAAATGGCTAAAGAGAACATTACTTTAATCAGAAAAAGAACATGTGTTTGTGAGGAAAGTACATTTTTAAAGGAAAATGCTCCTTATGTAAGTAGAAACTTGCAAAAAATTCTGCGTGTGAACAGAGACTGTGCGTGTGAGCAGAGACGAGCATTCCTGTGTACGCTGCTGGCCACGCGCGGCCCTTTTCAGAGTGCAGTGGAGGGTGCGAATTCCTGTGTAATACAGGCAGTGTCCAACGCAGGGCAGGTTTTGAGATGAGACATTTTATCGACTTTTTGTTTATTTTTCATTCTAGTCCTCAACAGCTTAGGAAAGCGTAATTGAACAACCAGAGTTTTAGAATAGTAGTCATATGTTTTTTTGTGGAAGAGGAATCAGTTTCAAAATCCAGTGGAAAGCATGATAAAGATTTAAACGAAGTCAGGCAAGCTGCAGCATATGATGGAGAACAATATTCAGTAGATTCTGTCTTACAAAAATAGCAGTTTCACTGTGTTTCACTGAATAAAGCAATATCACAAATTATATATAACACTACTGATTTTAGTATTTATCCTTATTCCCTTACCATAGGTATGTATATTGGTGATAAAGTCCATTTGGTGTACCTACTCCCAAAATAATCAGAAAGTCAAGCCTCTGAGAAAAAAGAAAATTTGGACATGCATTTCAGAGTCTGACATAAAAGATTTTCTATTTATCTTCAAGTTTTTGAACTTTTTAAATGCTGTTTCGCTCCACAATTCACCTAATCAAAGGCAGACTTGGGAGGCAGTTTAATTCCCTAAAATATCAAAATAGTTGATTGAATTAGTAGATAACGTCCTTCAGAATCATCGGATCAACCAGTTGGGGATATCAAAATTGTTCTGGGCCTGGTAGGTGTGGCTCAGTTGGTTGGAGTGTTATCCCATAGACCAAAAGGTTGAGGGTTTGATTCCTGGTCAGAGCACATACCCAGATTGCAGGTTCGATTCCCGGTCAGGGTGCATGCGAGAGGGCAGCCAGTCGATGATGTTTCTCTCTCTCTGTCTCTCTCCCTTTCTCTCTTTCTAAAGGCAGTAAAAAAATGTCCTTGGGTGAGGGCAAAAAAAAAACCCCAAAACCCATTCTGTATGTACCTCACTTTATTCATTAACGAAAGGCAATACTTTACCTATAGATTGCAACAAAAATAGGTTAAGTAAGAAACAATTGCTATGGAATTGGGGGTGGGGTGGCTTGCACTGTTATCCTGATTCTGGACGTTTTCTATTGTGGAAAAAATAGGATATACCATAACTACATCTTGAAAGAGACTGCCTGATAATTGCACAGTGTTTGATACTAGGATTTTAAAATAAAATGCTCTTCAACTTGAAATTATTAGACAAATTTATAACCTAGAAGCAGATACAGTAACTTCGGTGTTTTGACCACTCAGCAGATTGCTTGAGCCCAAGAACAACACTGGGTGGATTCAGTAAATCCAGACACCAACCAGTCCTAGCTTCTCAAACTATGAATTCCATGACCTTGGACAAATCTCCCAAACCTCCCTGGCCTGGCATCCTCTGGAAAATGAAGCAAATGATTCATATGTTGAATCAAGTGGTGCTTTTTAAGTTACTCTACAAATACAAGATACTATAATTACTACTCATGATAATAACTATGTGATGTGTTTGGTTTTGTTATTTCCTATTACTGTCAGATATAATTCCGCTTCCTCCTTCTATTTCCCCCAGGAAATCAACCTGCTCCAGGCAGCTATCATGAACGTGAACTTGTCAGTGTTGAGCCTTGTTTCATTCCAGCAACAAAAATGAATGTTTCTGTTATCTGCTAATTGTCCATGGAAGCCATATCTCACCAATCAGGTAACTGGCAGACGTGACATAAGTATGGGTTCTGTGATTTAATCCAAATTAATTTTCACGATGAAGGAGCACTGCCCTTGGAACTCCAACAGCCTCTCGTCAGCCCACCGAGGCAGTGTTTGACAGGGCTGTCAGAAACACTGTGCTAACATTTGACTAAGTAAATATTCACTGTGACACTTGGAACCCTTAATATCCGATGCTTTTATAGTGGCTCTGGCTGGCCAGGGACCTTGCTCTGCCCTGACCAGCCTGTGATGTCAGTCTGATTGGTCTGCACTCGTGGCTACAGTCTTTTCCGTTTTCCCCAAAGGTTATTTTCCCCCACAGATCACTTTACTGTGCATTTCGGCATTTCTCCAAAGTTTCCTAAAAGACTGCAATTTATATTACCTCAAAATGATGAATTACATAAACCGATTAACTTTTTTAAAACCTGTTTTCCCTTCATTTTCTAGTGTGCCCTGGCCATTCATATATTTCACTTTGCAGCATGATTTTTCATCACTACTGTAGTCAAGTGTCCCAAGTTCCAGTCTTTTTTTTTTTTTTTTTT
>PVKM010015374.1:0-27966 GCA_004027735.1 Carollia perspicillata | reverse complement strand
ATAAAGACACCAATTTTATAAGTAAATTCTGGGTTCTTTTGGGTCCTCCCTCGTATCTGGTAGCAGACGGATAATAACATAAGCTGCAGTTAAGCCCAGTTATGATTCTAGCTTCAAAGAAAATCAAGCTCTAACGATTTGGATATCCTATAACTCAATATTTACATTATGTTCATCAAGTCTTTTCCTACCATCATTTTATCCAAAATATCCTCACCCCCTGCCTGTGATTAACTCATGTTTCTCCATGCCATCTTTGAAGTCAGAATCTGAGGAAATAATTTAAGGAAAAAAATACAGCACAGACTTACATAGCAACTCTGCAGTCACTTCCCTGTAAGAAATCTGCATACAACAGATTTTTGAAGTCCATTTCTAAAACAAATTGGCCGTTTGATGTCTTTATTTTCAAATGCACTCATGTAGGATTTATGCCCAAAAGCTGATTTTATGCTGGTGTTTCAATTTATCTTAAGTAGGCCAAATAGTTGATCACCGCTTCGATTCGGAGATCAGAAAACGTGTTTGTTCTTCACAGCAGATTCCCAGGGATCTAGTACATGTCATCATTCTCCTTTTGACCAGCTAGAGGTAGGTCAGGTTTTATAGGGAATGCATGGGTAACTAACCTGGGAGCTGTGTCAGAACTGAGCTGTTCCTAGGCTGGGGAGGGCCATGAGCTAGACAAGTTCCCTGGAAGCTGGCAAAGAAGAGCCACGTTGGGAACAGAAGAGTAAAGAAAGATGTCAGCACCATCGCACTATAAAACATGGAAGAAATGTTTCTACACAACAAATTCTCTGTCCAGGAATAGTCTAAGAGCTAAAATCTTACACTCTTAGAGGAGGCCGAAGGCAAGCACTGGGGGCTACTGGTGCAAGGTCATATTTGACCGCTGTGACCCTGGAGCATCACAGAATGTCTGCGGAGATCCTGTGGTGAGGTGCCTGGCCCGTCAGACCCTCCACGGCACTCGCATCTCGAGCTTTCCTGCCTCTGCAGGCCCTTCCCTGGACACACTGCTGTCATCAGGATCAAAGCCCCCACGCACACCTTTCAGAGTAAAAACCATCAGACGAAAACAGCAGCAACTGCGGGCTAGGAGCTTAGTCCATGAAATTCAGAAACATCTTGGAGAGTCTACATAGATTACAAAAAGTGCCATAAATGTGAGAATACTCATAACTTTGTAATACCTGATAAAATATCAAGCAAATCACTACTCAAACTCTGGGGGAAAAACTTACAAAAAAACAGAAAGTATAACAACTTTTACTGACAACAGACCGTATGATTACTTCCAAACTCTCTGGGCTTCCTAGAATGATGTCAACCGAGGACACACTGAAATTAATCTAGTAAAATTTTTAAAAAGTAGCTACTGAAATACATTCACTGATTATATTAAACATCACATGCACTGACTGCTACAGACATGAACTACTCATTCAAAACTGTCATTCTTTTACAAAGCCCGGCAAGTTCAATACTGAATTTAGAAAGCTGAACCTGAGATCTTAACTCACTCACAATGGCAGGCATCTGCAGCATAAAAATTGCTTTCAGATTAAATAGTCTGAGGTGTAATTTATGCAAAATAACAACAATTTTTTTTAAAGTTACAAATTACTTTTTAAAAGCACAGACACCTACCTTTTCGAAGAAGATCACATTCCAGGATTCCGAACGATAGAGAACCCGTCCTTGCCTGTGGGGGAAAGAGAAGAAAGGCTATCCACACACGACAGGAAGGAGCAGAGGGGAACTTTGGCAACCTGCTAAAATTCCCTGATGGCATGGTTTCATTTACGGCATCCAACAATAGGAGACTTTCAAGGCAGACTTAAAATATTTATTTCTATCTAAATTAAATATTTTAAAGGGTTTTAATTCCAATTATATGACTTCTAAGGAGCACACAAGCACACACATGTGGACAAAATGGACAAAAGCAAATGGAAATGGATAAAAAGTAAAAGGGAATCTTTCAAAATTAGAATTGAAACATTTACTTCACATTTATCCCAATGACTATACTTAAATATTATGTTTAATTCCGTGAAGTAAATCTATAAATGAAGAAATAAATGTATAAACCTCCACTCCCATTTCCATTTTCCCAGTGGAAAAATGAGGTGAAGAGACCATGAAAGTCTGTGTAGGTAACAGAAGGTAATAGGGTTATCAACTGAAGTCTTCTGTTGATTTTTCTTTTACTGCCCAAGCGAACGAGCCATATATATAAGGGCTTTATTCTTCTTAGCTAAGACTTCTAGATCAAGAAAAATATGTAAAGAAAAGTAAATCAAAATAGGATCCGTCTGATTTTATTTTATATTTATTATTTTCAATAAATAATTGGCATAAAAACCTGCTAGTCACAAATAAATACTACATGTGACTTTCTTACTCAAAATCACGTGTTGGTACAGACTAAATATTCTAACATTTTATGGAGTACGTAACTTTATGTCCTCCAGCCCAAATAAGGAAGTAAACAATTTAGTTGTATGTAAGTTAATCATCTACTACGATAAGTTGCTTCCATCAGACCTAACTAAAGTGACCAGTGGAATAACGTCCACAAGAATGTAACCGTGACTCTGACCCTGATGGGTTCGTTTTCACGTGTAAATTAATTTAACTTCAAATGGGGATAATGCCGGCTCGATTCAGAAACACTCACCAGGACTTCTGAGCCAAAGGGCTCCGAGGGCCTGAAATGACTGCCCACGCATAAATTCCAGGAGCACACAAGCACACACATCAAAAGCGAGTCTGAGATGAGCTGGTGCCTGCTGCGCTTATCGCCTTCTTTTCTGACAATAAAACTCCTTTTCGAACATTGGGTAAGAAATCCTCTCAACACCTTACTGAAAGGAATGTGAATCCTGCAACCACACACATACCTGCACCAGCCAAGGTTGAGTACAGCCCTTCCCCGCCACCTTTAGCTCCAGAACCTCTGTCTTTCAAAGCAACACCCATTCTGCACATGGACTCCCCAAAGCAAGCCAGTCTCTGGAGACTTGTTTTGGTTGGTTGGTTGGTTGGTTGGTTGGTTGGTTGGTTTTGCCTGTTTTTCTTTACTCAGCTGTCACCACCACTGCTTTGGCTCTCACTGCCAATGCAGTACACTTAGGGTCAGCAATAGCTGCCTGTTCTATTTTCTGAAATTACAGTGGCAGGTAAATTCCGCTAACGGAAAAAAAAAAAAGGCAACAGGGATTGATGACTGATATAGAAACATGGGTCAACATTCCAACACTGAGCCAAATCATAACATATGGCACAGTAACAACTGGGATAGAGCGCATAGATTCTCAGTTCGTAACTGGGCCATCCGCAAATAATATACCTGGGATGTGCTTCAGAACAATCCAGCGGGGGCTACTGATGAGGAAGGCTAACAGATGACACAAAATGCCTATGACTTTGTTATAGTTTCATGACTTTGTTTAGTGAAGGTTTGATAATGGATACATGAAGGTTTAACGAAGGGTACATAAAGGTTCATTGTAATATTCACTATACTTTTATGTTATATTTAAAATTTTCCAAAAAGTAAAAGATGGCCACTAAGTATCAAATTAGGAAAAAGGAACACTCTGCAGTTACTGTTTTATAAATGAAGTAATAGTGGCCTTGAAGCTTTCTTTCAATATTTCACAAGCCAAATAAGAAGTATATATTTAACTGCAGTAAAGCTTATCTTTATTGTTTCAAGTATTTGTGCTTTGAATTAAGTGATACCCACATGAAAATGCTGGTTATCTCATGCTTGTCAAAAATTGCTGATAGTTAAATATATCTTTAAGATAAGTAGGGAAATGGATGACCTATAATTATTATAAATGTGATCTATTTCATGAACAAAAACTTTCTAAAACAAGAGGTCTGAGAGGGGACCATTAAAAATACGATTCTTTATTAATGCAAACTTTGGGACCACAGATAAAAACGATCAGATCTGCGACCCACTTGGGCCACACGAGTGGCCTGCTTCTGTGTGACGGCCAAAAGAGGGGCACCTCACAGGCCGCACCCCTGGCCTGGCCAGAGCTGAAGGAGACCAGAAGGGATCACATGAGGCTAGATCTCAGCTGTCACCACAGGGACAGAAAGTCGCACACCCAGTAAAATAATCTCCGCAGCCTCGGAATGTGACTGACTGACCCTGCTACATACCACTGCTGGAAATCCAACCTTGGATGTAAATTAAAAAGCAGGATTTACGTCACGGTTTTGGGAAGGACCCTGCAAATCTGGGCCACGCCTGCTCCAAAGTGGACCAGGGACAAGAGCGAGCTGGGGTTCCCTCTGTACAGAACATGCACAGGACACAACACTGAATCCCAACCCGTGACGTGATCTAAACAAACAAACGTAGCTGATGCTTTTCTATTTTCTCTTTCAAGTTTTCCTGGCCTCAAATAATCTGTTTCCTTTCCAATAAAGAAACAATGCCCAATTCTGAAAAAGATATTTGTCTGACGTAATGGCTAAGCACATAGAAGCTGGGAAAGGGAGTATTATGGGGAAACCAGAGCAACTCGCCCTTATGAGGCAGGCTTTCAAATTTACTGGTGAAAAGATAAGGGTCAGAGGAAGGAGTGTGTGGGTAATAATTATGAACAAGCTGCATGATGGAGGTCAGATAAACAAAATTCATCTGTTTTCCTTGTGAAAATCACAGTTCCAGCAATTTACTTCATGAGCTAAAAGAAACTTCCATTAGCTTACATTCATACCCACCCATGAATTTTTATATATGCAGCCATATTTTGAGGCCTAGTTTTATTAAGCTGGACATAGTATAAGATACACATTCAATAAATATTTATCAAATAAATAAATGAATAAAGTGGCAACTGCTACCCACCAAATCATGAAAGCTAAATCTAAAGCCCCTAGAAATAACAAAAATAAAATACCCAGATATGGCTGTCACAACTATTTGTCTCATATCCATAACCTTGATTTTCTTCTGGGTAGCATTATGCCAGGTTAAAATGGTTTATTCCCCAGACTCCCTTGCAGCTAGTGTGGCCATGTGGCACAGTTTTGAGAAATGAGATGCAAGAGAGGTCTCCAAGATAGTTTCTTCTCACACTATGAACACATCTCCTTTCCTCTTTCCTGGAAATAACTGGTAGGAAGTGCAGAACCATCCCATAACCATGAGGACAAAAGCCAGACAATAAAGAGGAAAAGCCAGAAATATCCTGGTTCTCTGGTCACATCCCTGAGATGCTGCACCTGCCCAAAATGCTTAGATTCCCAAACTTGCGTTTCATGTTAGTTGTGACAAACTTCTGTGAGTTTAGGCTTCTGTTTTCTATAATTCACAGCCAAAAATAGCCTAACAAACAGCAGATACAATTTATCTTTTCCCCTGTGTTCTCAGAAACTGTTCCTATTTCCACTAACTGTGATGCTCCACATAACTGTCCAATAACACAGTTATATAATCATCACTGACCTCATCAACAGTTTCCACTTGTCAAGAGGATGCCTCACACTAAAAGGCCAACCTGCTTAAAGGAGAGCAGCTATCAGGAAAGCCAGGAGAAAAACAACGGGCCACACATCATTCTACCACATGGCCTCCTGTGGACCGCTGCATTCTCCTGTTAGGGGCACAAAAAGGACAAAAAAGAGAGCAAAGCTATTCCACCGTGATGAAGAAATGGAGAATCTTCTAATTTAGTACTCTTCAAAATCTGTAGGACTCAACAAAGAAAAGAAAATATTTAGAGGGATGGGCTAGATTAAACATCAGAAATGAAACACCTCTAAAAAAAAGAACCAGCTGATATCTCTCAGGGCTGCCCTAGTTCAGATGCCCCTACTCTGGGCTTCTACAGGGCCTTAGCAATGCACCTTTGTGGAACTTAAAATTCTACGGTCATTTCTCTCAATATGTTGATTTCTCTTGATAGAACACAAACTTCTAGAGCTGAGGAAAGCTGGTATGTAGCAATTACTGACAAATGCTGAATGAACGAATGCATGAGCAAAACAACATAGAGATTACTTTTCCAAGAGACTTTACGAAAAGTATACAACCCTCAAAAAAATCTGTGAGCATCCTTTGTAAAAATGTCATGTGATGTATGAATTGTTCTTCCGGCCCAACATAACATACTTAATTGTCAGATGTCTACAGAAAGAAAAGCCCTACACTTATTAAGTGCTTATTGTAAGCCAGCCGATGTGTCAGGCACTTTATACTCAGTATTTAACTAATCTTCACAACCCCCAATTAGTCAGTCACCAGGGTCTCCCCTTTCAGATGAAGACAAATTCAGAGGGAGCTGTGGACCCCACCTAAGGTCACATATCTAGTAAAAGGCACCCACAATATTCAAACCCAAGAATGCCAGCTCTCACTTTTCTGCTATGCCACGCTGCTTCCTCACTTTGGTCTTTACTCAAATATTGTTTATAAAGTGCACATGTGCCTTGTCAGAAATAGCACTCACTAGAACCTTCACTTGGTGGCCGCAAAAGTATCTGCAGAGTGAGGGTCCACTGTAACATCAAACACAACTACTGTTTGCCCGGGTCAGAAACCAGACATGGTGCATGACAGACAGTGACCTTCTCCAGCTCATCTACAGCTGTAAGGCATCTCACCATGTACTTGTATGACTCAGAAATGATACAAAATAAACCTATGTGTCTATGGCTGCAGTTTCTCCCAGAAATCAATAGCCCGTCCATCTATACAGTATGCACGAGCACTGTGGCCTTCCTGTCGTGCTCACAGAATGCATGGCACTGAGATCTCGGACGCTTCTGGACGGTGGACAGGCTTACAAATGCACACAAGACAGCAGATCTATCAAAGCGACTTAAAATCGTAGGCTCATCTGAACCAAAAGGGGAAAAAATCTACTATAGAAAGAAAATGACAAATGCATTTTTGCAATTTTTGTTCCTCACAATTTTTTATGGAATAAATAATACCTCTTTGAAGTCGATAAAAACCTTAGTGAAAATATTTATCCAATAAACCTCCCAATGGAATAAACTGTAATGACTCCAAAGAAACCTAATTTAACAACTTCGTAAATGCTCATGGAAATAAACAGACTCACCACCCCCGAAGCATTTGGCTGTTATTTGTATGCAATCTGTGCTGTCTCAAATGCACGTGCATACATAAAAACATTAACCTCATTCTTTTTGAGCCTAAACATGAGCTTCCTTGTTTGCTCAGCCACTTCAGGTTAACCTTTCCAGAGATTTTCAAACAACACTGAGTTTTTTGCAAGTCATCATTTCTATCAGGACAGCTACCTAATACTCATTTTTTAAAAATCACTGAAAATGTGTTGGAAGCCAAATTTATTTGGGGACAGTTAGGCAATAAAGCATGTTTCCATTTTCTCTCTCTCTTTCTATCATTTATCTGTTATTTTCAAATTTTCATGCACAGATCTTTGGGAGTAAAATCATGATTTGATATAAGGACAACAAGTCTTTTCTCATAAAATGGCTTAATTGTCTCTAAGAAAATAAACATATTTTTTCCTTAGCTAATCCATTCCAATACTTTCCCATGACACAGAAAAAAAATGTATTCTCAATTATATAACATCATAGCCCTCACAGTTATTCTTCTATGAAGTTATTTTTCAAAGTGGTCACTCCTCCCCGAAGGCTAATGATTTTAAAAGATGGGCTCCATAATGAAAGAAACAGAATGCAGATACTTTTACAAAGACAGTATCTGATAACATTTAAAGTAGAACTTTGTACAGACTTCTCCTTTTAAAATCTATGTCTCAAAGCTCCAAGCTTTCTAACAGATTAGGACTCCTTCATTAATGCTTACTTGCTTAAATTATACGCGCCCCCAAAACGGGCCAAAAGCATTCATAGTCCCCTTGCCTTCGACCCCACAATCAGACAGATACTGTCTTATTGAGAAAATGAAACACTGAGGTGGATCCGCATGAAATTAACTAACTGCCCGGGCAGTTCCAGGGCTGGAATTAAAAACAGGCTTAAGTGTTAAAATGCCTCTTTCCTTAGGCAATAGCTCACGTTCCCTATTTCTCTTTCTGCATCTTCAAGTAATTCTTAACTCCTGACTAAGGCTCAAAAAATTACCCCAAGATCTACTCTACAAATAAAGTTTGAGAAGTTATATTTAGCAGACTTCTGATTATATTGGACACAATCTTGGTACAGCTTCCTACATACAAAGTCTAGCCATGAAAGGGAATTCTTTTTAGTCTTTAACAGAAAAATAAGTGAGCTGATTAAATATAAATCAAAGACAGTTCTGCCATGAAAAAAACAACTTTTTATGACTCGTAGAAAAAAATGTAGCAATAAACAAAAAGTAATCTGGTGTTTTTCATTCTGGTCTGCAATGGTTATCTATTTATGATTAGATGAAGAATACTTTTGCTGCTTTCTTTGTGCTTTTTTTCAGTTAGCCGCCAATATTTTTAGTGTGATTGTGTAATACTTTTATAAATTCCCAAGTTATTTGTTAAATCTTAGACACTACTAAGATACAGTCTTTTTATTCACATAAATCACTACTATGTAGTAAATGATACACATTAGTATGTTTTGAAAATTATTGATAATTAACTTTAGTCAAAATTAAATTTAAAACTTTAAAATGACTTCTTATACCATCACCTATGGATTATAATATAAACTCATATTAAATATTTTGAGGTTATTTTCTACTTTAAAATAAACTAACCAATGACCTGATAGACACATTTTATACCCATCTGTATCTGCTCCAAAAACTAGGAAAACTCCCTACTTCTTGTTCTAAACCATTCTTCTTTATCTGTGCTATTTATTCTTTGCTAACTCTTAAAATATATTTGAGGTAACCCCATCATATGTCATCGCTTTCTCTGACAGCTATATCGGTACCATAAATATACTGGAATGTGTGTATATGTATATCATATAAATGTAATCACATATACATATATACCTACGTATACATATGCACATGTTATATACATACACATATGTATATGTGTGTACAATATATGTACACATATGTAATGTGTGCATAAAATATATACACGTTATACAATCTGAACTGTTTAGAGATTTTCATCAGAGATGACTGTCAACACAGCCATAGTTTTTATCCACCTTAGCCAACCTGACCAACTAGCTTGACTGAGCTAACAATAGTTCCAAATCCCATTTTTTCCATCAAGTGGCCAATTGTTTAACCAAATTAAGAAAGATTATTGCACATTAGAAATGTCACTTTTCTTACTATATTGGTCACCCTTATCTTCCCCAGAGATAAATATTCTGTAATCACCATGAGTTGATTCATTAAACATTTATTTTATACTTAGTATTTCTCATTACTGCGATGTGAGAAGATTATAGTGTGGTAGTGTGAGAAGTTGTAGTGTGGTATAAATGTGAGAAGTTATAGTGTGGTATAAATGTAGCTGAAACTATAACACTTATCTATGCATCTTGCCATTGAGCCAATAATTACAAAATTATTTTAAGTAAAAGGGGAAGTCTCTCATTGTTTCCAAGTTTTAGCTAAAGTCTCAATGTTAAAAACGATAGGTGATGAGTTCTTTTCATCTGACCTCAGGATTAGCTGTACATGCCCAACCAGCCCAGAGGTCACCTCCGAAACCCATGTATCAGAAGAACTTGCATTGCAGAAGACACATATTCAAAGAGAATTCTCAGAAGAAAAGAGTGGTACCCTTTCCTTCCCTCTCTATCAGCTCAGAACAACTGCCTAAAATGACCCTTCACACCTTGGGCCTCCAGTTTTCTATAACAAGAAAGGTTCTTATTCCACTCCCTGGCCAGTTGCTTGTCTTCTGCAGAATCCCATAACCTACTCTGTGGGGCATGTATGAGCTGGAGCCCTCAACATATATGTAGGCAGCGGATGCTGCCTACAGTAGCAGAGCAAGGCAACTGTGCCTCAGCAAAAGTGGAAATGGGCTGAACTTCGGTTTAATGGTGCTAACATGTGAGTTTTCCTGGGGACCAAATGGATACCATGCAGGATAGTGAGGCTGGAGTGCTCCTGAAAGGTCTCCACCCACATGGGCTGCCTGGACAGGAACTGAGGGACACCCCAGTGACACGGCACCAGAGGATAAGAACTGAAGGTCATGAGTGGTTACCCAAGACTTGCACATATCCAGTAATGGCATGGTGACAATGAACCCCGCACGAGATCACCAAAAACTCATCAGGGTATGCAGGAGAAAGAGCTGGCCATAAGAAAACACCCGCCAGCTAAGTACAACAGCCTTGGCCATTTTCTACCTCCCCTGTCTACTCCGGAGAAGCCAGAGATGTTGGGTAGAAGGAGGAAGAGAGAGGAGAGTTAAACTAGAAATGACCTCTCTTCCTTAGTGATGATCACTAAGCCACGGTGCAGGTCGGATGATGGAAAAGAGGAGAACCTATAAACAACATGAAAATGAAGTTTTAATTTATACTGGACCAGTTTTCCTAATATTTGAAAATTAAATTGTTCCAATACTTTAAAATGACTCAAAAGCCATGGGATCTGCCAAAAATAACAGTCAAAGTAAAAGTGGGAGAAGAATAAAGCTATTTTCTGTTTGCGTCTTACTAAGAGCGACTCATTCAGCAAACTAGTTACACTAATAAACATCCAACCTACACAAGATCATGTTATACAGTTAAATCAGAAAGAGAATACAGAAAATCAAAATGAGAACTTAATATACATGCTAAAACTTTAACTTCAGAAGACTGTCAGAATAGATTAATAATAATTATCATGGTAAAAAGCAATGATGCAGACACCGAACCGACCTGTGGGTTCCGCATCCTGCGTGCCACCACACACTTACGAGCTTTCCCATCGGGCTGGGCTACAACTGCCATTGCCAGGCAGATCGGCTCCCTGCAAAGCAGAATACACTATTCACGCTCTACAAAGAGACGCACTTTAAGTAGAAACACACAAATGGGGAGAAGAAAGGAAAAAGTTATACCACACATGCAAACAGTAAGCAAAAGACAGCTGAACTGGCTCTGTCAGCATCAGACAAGTAGACTTTAACACAAGAGGCATGACTACAGACAAAAATGAACCCTTCATGATGACAAAAGGGCAGATCTGAAAGACGTATACCAGCCTAAGCCCTTCACTTAAGAGACAAGAAACAAGTTGCTCGAGGACACTCAGTCAGCTGGCAGAAACTGCAACTACAAGTCTAAAAATTGGAATCTCTCAATTCCCTGTTTAGAGCCTTTTTCATAAAACCAGTGCCCCTAATCTGAACTCATTTAACACAAAAGTTCAAGTGCCTAGTAAAGATCAGGCATTCCACCAGGTACTTTCATTGGGGAAGTTGATGGTTTTGACCACATACGCTGGTTGCTTTCACGTTCAAAACCATCAACTTCCCCAATGAAAGTACCTGGTGGAATGCTTGATACTAGGCACTTGAAATTTGTTGGTTTCCTTCCCGATACACTTGAGATGAATTTGCAAAGGTATTTCCCCTGTGTGGGATCCTCGGGCATAAAATATATCCTTTTTAGTCTAGATATGAGTTTTGGATGATCACTCTTCCTTCTGTCTTGTTAGCTTTGCCCAACTCATATGGTCTAGGTGAGTAAAGCAAACAGGGTAAAAATTTCAATGATAACTGAATTCATATCCCCTTTTAGACTCCAAAATGAGTCATGCAATGGACACATTTTATAACATCCCTCCCCCCAAAAATTAAACATGCCATTTTGTTTAAAGGAAGAAACAGATATCCCTCCAGATGCTGTGGTTATAATCACCAAATAGTCACAGTCTCATTACTGAAAGCCCACACTTCAGTTTAGTTAAGGATTCTTCAGAAAATGAATTCTAAGTGTGTGCTATGTAAGGCCAATCTCTATGTAAAATTTTCACATATCTTAACAATTTTCTGGATTTTTATTTCATTATTGAGGATGTTATAGGACGAGGCATTTACAATCACAAAGAGTCTGGTCAACTCTCCAAAATGAAAAGGTTATAGTCAAGGTCAATGTATTTTCAACCCAGGAAAGTAGTGTCAGAAAGGTAGATAAATGACCCCTGTCTGCCTCACTATAGCGACATGAAATTTAAGAATAAGACAAAAGTTGATAATCAATGTTAGAAAATGCATTGCTTAACTATGAAGTTTAGAAACAGCAGAATGCATACAAATCCAAAATACGATGTACAAAACCATGAAATGAAGAAGTAGAATAACATCATGTGGTCAGTGTCCCCATCTTACATACTCATTTTAGGACACATTTAAGAACCTACTATGTGTTAGCTACTGTATAAATCTGCTTTAAAAATTCAGAATGTGTTATGATTGCTTGAAAGAGCCAAATGGCTTAAAATCAGTATATGAGGTCACTGAGATTTCACGCACATACATAAAGGCATCTCATTGTCTTGGCCCCATTCTATATTGCAGCTATATCAGGTACTGAGCAGAGTATTTTCAACAGAATGTACCATATTTAAACTAGCATATTTCTGTGTGGTTTAAGAAGAGTGCACTATTCTTTTTTTAAAGCACTAAATCAAGCAAAATACTACACAGCATTTAGTTGAAGTCTCCACACAAACGAATATTAGAGAGAAAACATCACCAAGTACCTAAAAAGACGTTAATACATTCCCTGGAATACTTAAAAATTAACTTAGAAAAAGAACGAAAACTATTTTTATTTTCTTTAAACAACTTACCCCAGGACTTAGATCGATAGTAGAGAAATCCAGTATGTACACATAACGTAACAAGTTATAAATCAGGCAATGACCAAGTTCATACTTGTGGGAAATGGTTTAAGCTCATTAACATGAAATGCTTCAACTCTGTAAAGAAGGATGTAAAACTCACATAGGTGGGTAGGCAGGTAGGCAGACAGGCTATCTAAGGATACATATGATTTACCTAATCCCTGCGTATAAACAAATTGAGTTATGAAATTTCAGTGAAAGCAAGTACCGTGTAAATTAAGACAACTCAAATCAAATATATAGGAATACATAGTCAAATATATAGAAACATGTTCAAATACCAAAATCGTTGTTTTTGAGATTATAAAAGAGCACGCATGATTTCTCTCATCACTCTAGGGTTCCCCATCAGTAGGACCGCCTGCGGCTGCATGTACTAGAAACCCCCCTGGATCAGTCAGCTCAGGCTGCCAAACAAAATGCCACAGACTGGCTGGCTCAAACGCTTCTGGAGGCTGGGAGTCCAAGACCGAGGTGCGGACAGGACTGTTTTCTGGGAGCTCTCCTCCTCGGCGTGGAGACAGCCACCTCCTCACTGCGTCCTCACTTGGCATTTCCCCAGTAGGCATGCTCCAACCCTGCTTTCTCTCCAGTACCCTACAATATCCATTTCTTACAAGGACACCAGTCAGACTGGATTAGGTCCCACCCATTTGAATTTTTCTCTTTATTTTGTCTTCCTTTTATCTCTTTAAAAGTGTTAATCCCCAATATAGTCACATTTTGAGGTACCGGGGGTTTGAGCTTTAACACACGAATTTTGGCAGGGCACAATTCAGTCCATAGCACCTATCAAAGGAACTTACTCAAATGGTCGCTTATTTTTCTCAGTTAACAAGAAATTCATAGGTAGGTTGGTTGATCAGGGCTGACGCAGCCATTCAAGTAAGGCATCCAGAGACCGGGCACCCCTCCTTCCTGCTCTGGTCTCCTCAGTGTGCAGCTCTCACCATCACAACCACAGGATGGCAGCTGCCAGTCTGATGAGCATCGTGTCCGGGTTCCAGGCAGAAACGGAAGAAAAAGCAAGGACGTTTATTTACGTCTCACAGGCCAGGACTGTGTCGCCTGGGGCACTCCTGGCCGCAGGGCAGGTCAGGGAGGAGAGTATTTCTAAGTGGACACCCTGGTACCCGGAACCAAAATCACAGCTGCATCAGAAGGGAGAGAGGGAGAACTGTGTTCCACACATGAGGCTGACCACAGATGTGGCTGTAGAGATTCAGAATCCAAATCTGCAGTTTGAATCCTGTCTATAGCACCGATCAACTGAGTGACCTTCAGAAAACGCTTTCACTACACAGCTTTCTGAGTAGTGAATGATGGCCATTATGACTGACCTGCAGAATCACTCGGGGAATTGAGCAGGGCTGCATTCGTTTCTAAGGCCCAGGGCACACGACCCTGGGATAGAGCGCTAGGTGTGGGGCGCAGTCTCACAGTACCTTGAAAAATCACAACGTTCTGCAGTATAACCAAGCCGCCCTGTAAAGACTCCAAAATATCAAAGCACTGACTCCATTTGTTGACTGTGTGACTTTTTACGTTTCCTGACCCACAGGGTGGCCTGGGAGGCACAGACTACTGCGTGCGGGGTGGGGGAGTGGGCAGGGAGGCTTCCTCTCTGACACTATGACACCTGATGTGCGGGCAGGAAGCCTTAACTCACTAGCGCTTGTGCTCTTTGCCTTATATTCTTCCTGCAATAAAACGGCTGCTTTCACCTCTTCCTAGAGGTGAATCGGCAGGAATTTCTCTTGAGACATTCGAGATCAGAAACACAATTTAGAAGTGAGGTATACCTTCCAGGCGAGGTAAGTCTTCACTCTCCAACAAAGCTGGCAGAGCTTTCTTTGCTTGGCTAAAAAGTGGAACATTTTTAGGTTTTCAAAAGGCGTTGACCACTCTTAATGAGCACAGGGGCTCCTCCTGGTTCTCAATCTTGATGTAAAACATATTGGCCTGCCATAATTACACATTCAAGCTGGGAAAACAAAAATTAACATGTAACGGAACGGTTCAGGAGGGCCTGATGCAAGCAGAGTCGCTCTCAGGACAGGTAGTAAACCCAAACCACCTCTCCTTCGAAGTTTCCTCCTTTCCCTCTGGTCGCTGCACAAGAAAGCGCCAAGTGTTACTTATGCCAGATGGGGAAGGAACTTTAACCAAGTTACTTAGAAATTTTGTCAAAGGGAATAGAAAATGGACAGAATGAGGCCAGACTTAAGATTCTCAGAGGACCTCATGGGTCCAAAAAGACTAAATAAAATCATCTCTGACTGTATTTCTCAAGGGCTATTGTGAAATATCTTCTCAGCAGCTGCAGTAACTAAACGACAGTCCTTCTGAATGTTGTCTCCACTCAAGTTTGAATCATGATATATCTAATAATTAACATACTTAGCCAGTAGTTTTTCAACACAAAGTTAAAAGAAATGTGTTACATCAAAAAGATGCCAAATGTGAAGAAACAACCTCTTAAACACAACTAACACGCCAAGCTGGGGGACAAGGGCACAATAAACACTGTCACAGCCACTATTTTCATAAGAGTCAACTGACATCAGGAATTGAATGCTCCCTCCTACCTTGGGAACTAAAAGATGCTCTTAAAACCAATATTCAGCATAATATATTCCTTCAATTAATAATAACTCCCTTGCTTTCTCTATTTGGCACCGATATATTCACAGGTCATTTTGAAAATAAAATGCTACAGAAAATAAATTCAAAGCATTTTTATATTACCCAGAGTCCTACTTAATAAAATAATCTGATTAAATAAGTGCTCTTTTGCTCTACATATCCAGCCAAGTTTCAAATAAAAAAAATGTCTCTGATTTAGAGTTCTAACACATTGTAAGAAAAATAAGCATAATTTCATTAAAATTGAACTCATAAACAGAAAAAAAAACAGTGGGAGAGCGTGCCCACCAGGAATAAATGGTAAACTAATCTTTAGAAAAATGCCTCCTCGTCTGGTTCTACTATACTAATAAATTACAGTATCAGAATTTCTGTTAGAAGAAATAATGAATATAGAGTTTTCAAATTAATGATCATCTTTCCAAATTGATTGCTGTGCTACTTCCCAGGGACCCGTGTAAATAATCATAGAATACTTTTTCCCTCTGTAATAAGTCTGCAGATGGCCTCGATTTATTAAGCATGGCACCTCTTCTGCTTATTCATCGAATTGCTCTCCTAATTTGCCCGGTCTGCAGAATCGCAATAATGGCATTTAGTTATTCATTCATTTAATACACACTGATTTAGTCTCTTGCATCCAACAGGTTCTTGAGAAAGTCCTACTGTGGCTAATATTTGCACACCATTCAATAAGAGGACTGAGGTGGGGCCCACAACCTGGAGCTGAAGTCAAGGGAGGCCTTGTGGAGAAAATGGTAACTGTGCAAGGTCCGTAAGGCCTGCAGGGCTCAGCCAGCTGGGAAAGGTTGAGTGCAAAGTCAGCAAAGGCACTGTGGCCACAGACTTTAGGTTCTTGTGATTTTAATACCGCTTGGTATAGGTGACACAGATAAAGGTACTGAAACTTCACTGTAGAAGTTCAGCCGTGGATGGCTTGTATTTGGCAAATTAGAGAAATTGAAGTAAGTCTTGAAAGCAACAGGGAGTTGCTGAAGCATTTTAGAAGCAGTGATATAATAAGATTTGTTTTATGCAAATTACTTTAGCTGAGTACGAAGAATGAAGTAAAGGGGCAAAGATGTAAACTTATAAAGTAGCTATTTATTTGTCTAGCTCTTCCATGAAACCCTGAGGACAAGACCCCTCGCTGGCTATTACAGTCCTTTATACTGACTTAACCAACAGAACACATGAATGACAGAAGGAATGAGAGAGTACAGTGGGGAAACGGACTGAAAGGTATTGGAACAATCAAGGCATGAATCACGAAGGACATAAACTTGGGCAGTGGCAGGCAATAAGAATGAAGAGGGGTGAATGGAAATGCAAGATATTAATGGACAGATGCAATAGACTGGTTGCATGAAAATTTAGAAGCCAGGATGAGACATAGGTTTGGAGTAAAGTTGAGGACTTCTGTTTTGGACACGCTGATTTGAACATACCCACAGAACTTCAATGTTAAGATCTCTAGCAGTTAACTAGATATAACTGGAGCTTAGACAAGAGGTCAGGGATACAGGAGCACCAGTGAGTAGGTGGTTATTCGGATGATAGAAATGGATGAGTTGTCTCAGGCAGAAAGAATCTATGGCGTGAGAAAGTCAAGAACATGCAAAGACCTCCAAAAAATACCATTTTAATGACTGGGTGGTGGTCAAGAGGTTTATGAAGTTCTGCCTCTAACATATGAAAATAGTATAGAATGGACAAGAAGCTCCTGCAAGTCAGGGACTTCGGGAGCCTAGAAAGGTAATAGCAAAAATGAATTAATCTAGTACAATCCCTTCTGCCTGGAGAAGTGATGTGACTACCCCACAGCCACCAACTCAGAGGATTCACACAGCAGCAGTTTGCTAATAGCTAGTGTCTTGGTTTCTTAGACCATAAAATTTGAGGGTAAGAAGAGATGAACTGTAATATTTCTTTCAGCAGTATGAGTTTATGATTCTAATGAAGTTTCATTGCTAGTTCATTCAGGCCAAGTACACAAACCAAACAGAGCAGTCTTCACCTTTTCAAACAACAGGGCCAAGAAAACAAGAGAATAAATGAGCCTGAGATTTCAGAGTCTGCCTGCCGTGATGCACAAATGGGAAAATACGGCTTTTTCGTTCCTTCTCAGGGATGCTAATGATTCAGTTAAATTGACTTCTTTGAAGGAAAATTACTGTTAATAACCTTCATTTCCTCCTAGTCTCACCCCCTAGGTACCTGACATTTTAGATAAAATATTTCCATAAAATATTAAAAGCAAAGAAATTATATCTAAGGTATCTAACACCATGTTGACAGACTTCCTGAATCCCTTCTACCTCTCCTGTCTATAACCTACACTTTCGGTTCTTTGATAAATACATAATGTTTCCCACTCTATGCATTTCCCAAGAAACACAATCCATTCCAAATAAACTTAAAAGAATTTTTCAGTTACTCTAAGACCCACCACAGACATCGCTGATCCCAGCCACGTGGCGTTGTAGAACATTCCCAACTTCAACTTTAATGTAATCCTTGTAGCTGCAGTTTTCTTTTGTTTGTCCACAAAACCAGACCGTAGGCTTCACACCCTGACCTGGCCTCTCACCCACGCACACCTCTGCTCTAGAATGGCAGATGGGCAGAGTCTGCCATTTGCCTCCCTGGACCTGTTCGCCATCCTTCTCCACCCCTGCCTCCTCTCCCTGGCCCTCTGGCTTCCGTCTGGGTTTAGCTAATGGAAGGTACCAGCCAGAGTTTGAGAGGCAAGAGGACAGTGAGTGAGGAGGCCGACATACTCCCCTGCTGCCTCCCTGCAGAGACATTACAGGCTGTGTCTCTCTGCTCTACAAAGTACACAGCTCTGGGGGACAGCCCTTCTTGACTCCCCATCATTGCTATGTCTCTCTTCAGCACTCACCCTGGGTGTGTTCCCTACCCATCCCCATCCCTTCTAGAGGATTCCTTTATTGAGCCCTCCCCACAGGGCGAGGTTTACACGTGCCATCTGACCCCCAGGAGGGCCCTGAATGACACAGGGTTACAGCAATGGGGGAGGAGGGGCAGGGGGTCTCTCACAGACATTTTCTGTGGCTTTCACAGATATTTTCCAAGGAAATCATTTGTGAACTGTAGATCACTATAACATTTCCAGGAGCAAAACCTGCTATAGACTTTCTTGAGTATGCAAGATTTCAATGCCAAGGAAATATGACGGAATCCTACCATATTTCTACAATTCACAGTGTGCTGTAAAAATAAATACGCAGAAGGCATACAATCAGAATCTGAATATCACTGCCAACCAAACCAGAATTTTTCTTAAAAATCGGTGTCTGGAGAAATAGATGAAGGAACAAACCCACCTTTGAAAACAGAAACAATATTTCATTTCCTGCTATTTATCCATATCAAGATTTACTAGGGGTGATTCCAAATCTTTCAAGATCTATTGCAAAACTCTAAAAATAAACTAATAATTCATTTCATATTATTGATAGCAACTAGAGTTACCAAAATTTTCACTTCTGAAAATAGTAGGAAACCAGTGACCTAGATTTTCTGTATTTTTTCTTCTACCTTTCTAAATGAAAATACAGTGTAGTTTCTAACTTACATAGCCCTTTGTCTGTATATCACTTCTAAATATCATGAAAATTAACTTCAGGTATCTATTAAATAGTAAAACTCAATAAGATACCATTATCTCTAAACCTTTTAATGCTCTAAGCAAAAGGTAAAAGACTCTTCAATAATTAAGTATTTGGAAGTCTAAAGCTATAAATATACCTGCATAGAATTTTTAGCGGTGAAATTAACTTGGTTTTTCCAGTTCACTATCAACCCTGAGATGAAGCCTCACTTCTCTGACCACATATTCAGGGGTGCTTATGATGTATGCCAGTGTGAGGGGAACACATTTTCACAGCTTGCCAAATTTATTAAAATACAGACTCTCAACTTTGATTCTACAAGATCTCTCTTTGCTAAACCGTTTTTAAATGAGCCTCTTAAACGATAAATTCTTTTTGATTAAGTATTGTATTTTCAAAGAATTTGAAGGACATAGACGATTTCTAAAGTCATTTCCTGATGTACTGTATATAAATGAAATCTGACTGAATTAGCAAAGCAATGTAACAATGTGAGCCCTGCTTCGATTAGAGATGTTCACAATCTAAGGTTCCCTGAGACAGAAATTTCATGGGGAACTTCTTTAAAGGCAATTTGGCAGTGCTCTCTCAAGATGTAAAATGTGCATATCCTTTCAACCAAATAATTCTCTTCCTACGAATTAAGCTACAAGAAACTCTCACACGTATGCACAAAAATCTACGCACAAAGATCTTCAATCTTTCAGTTTGCAACACTGAAAATAGGAGAATCGCTGCATAGAATAGGGTACATCAATACTACCAAATTTTACATTATGTTAGGAAAAGATAACTAGTATACTGACATGAAAAGATCTCCATAACATACACTTAAGTGAACAAAAGCAAGTTCCAGAAAAATATATACAGTATGATCCAGTTTATGTAATCAGAAAAGGACAGTATATATGCTTATATATGTAAATGCACAGAAAAAGAGGAGGGAAGAGGCGCTCTAAGCTGCTGCCAATGGTTATATCTGGGTATGGGTGTAGGTGGGAGAGAGCATTTTACATTTTGCTTCAGTATTTTTGCATTATCATTGCAATGGGAACATATTAATGTACCACGTCCATCATTTTAAAAAGCAATGAAAATTTAAAATTAATAGAAATTCTAGGGACCTCTGGTAATTTGTCCAGTGCGGGTACATCAGCAGATGTAAGAGAAACCATCCAAACCCCACCTGGAGAGGACTTTCACTGTTCACGTGATCCGACGGGGCCTCTCGTTTAAGAGCGAGAAGAAAACGCCTCTGTTAAGTAACTGCACGGGGAAACGCTAACCTGCAGGAACAGACCTACATTCTGTATGTCCAAGGCAAACACGGCACCTGCCACATAGCAAGGGAGACATTCCTGGACTGGTGAGACTTCAAATCAGTGACTTAGGGAAAGACCCTCCATGTCACCCCCATAATTAAAGCCATCCACTTCATGCTTAAGTGGTCTTATTTTAAATGGGCACCATGAAGTAGAACAGAAAACCACGTTCTGCCCCCCTCAATTTTGTGTATCTGCTAACATCTTAGAGAAATGAAGGAGGAGACAACCAGGCAGAAAGGCAGAATCTGAAATGTATGTGCACTGGAAGCAAATGGCTATAACAACCTTTGCAAAAATTTAACAGGAAAAAAAACAAAAGCGCGAATGAAGAAGACATCATGCTTGCTTACAGACGAAACTACTGACATTTTCTAGTACACAATGTTTCCGAGCACTTACAGTTGACAAAAGGCTCAAAATGGGAGCTCATGGACCACATTCATTCCAAAACTGTGTTTTGTTTGGCTGGACACGCCATGGGCTGGCACATTGGTTTTCATTTTAAGTATTCCTAAACACTTTAAATTAAGACCTTGCACTTAAATACATCTGGATTTCTTGCTTGTCTTGAAAATGTGATGCCGGCAACTCTGAGCCCCCTGCCCACCTGGTAGAAACCTGTCAGCCCAGCAGGGCAGCTGCTCCGTGGAAAGGGACATGGGGGAGCTCTGATGGCCACAGCAGCCCCCACCACTCCCTAAGGTCTCGGACACCTGGGCAGCTGCAGGTTGCTTGCCCAACCCTTCAAGAAATTAGACTGTGCCACACCCTGATTGCAACCATGAGGAATCTCACCGGGTAAAAGCTAGCCCTCCAGAAAACAAATTCTTTTTCCAGGCTCCCCCAGAGTGGCACGCAGTAACCTCTCTCACTCAGCTTTCTGGCCCGTGCCACCACAGAAACCAAGGCACCCAGAATTAGATGAGGACGCCAGGCTTCAACCTCAGCTTCCTATTTCGATTCCACTTCCCAGCGGAATTGCCAGAAGCTTCTCAGTCATATCTCAGCCCCGTCACTTCAAATAATGGTCACAAAACTTTTTATTATAACAAACATTTTGGCAGCACGCACGTTGGTGTCAGGTAACACGGTACAGTGGTTAGAAGTTGGAGTTCTCGTTTCTGTCAACCTGGGGTTGAACCCCATCTCTAACGTTAACTCCCTGAAGTAACTTGGCCTTCCCAAACCTGTTCGTCCAAATATAAAATGGAGATATGAGCCACCAAAACAGCTGTTGGGAGGATTAAACAATGGGACACATTTTAAGTGTTCAACAGATAGATGTCTATGGTTTTGTCACTGCCGCTGCTATTACTACATAAAGCCGAAAAGTTCCCTACTGCCCCTGAAGCTCTGTGGGAAATCAGGAGCCATGAAGCCCCCTCCTAAACCTCAGAGATCCCCAAACTATTCTAGCGGATGCCTCTCTCCTTCGAAGCCTGAATGGCTTAGCATGGCTTTTTTGAAAGCCCGTCTGGGAGACACAGATACCCTGGGAGTAGCAGCATCTGGCTCGCTGAGGTTGTGAGGCAGTTAGGGACGAGTCAGTGTTAGGTCCCTCTGTCCAACTGTGGTCACGGGGTTAGGCAAGTCCAGAGGCAGATCTGGCACACCAGAGTGGCTCTAAAGGGTGAACGAACTCTCTGTACTTGCCGGGGGGCTAAAGTGTCCCTTATTAGAATTTTTATAGGAATTGACTAGTCCGTTTTGTATGGCTAGGTCAATGGCGTTTGTCCCCATGGAGGAGGAGAATAGGAGGGTGAGCAGAGACACCAGTAGCATTCCCAGGAGAAGAACTAATAGCAGTTGTAGCAACAGCAGTAGGAGCACAACAGCCAGCATCAGTCATAGCACAGGGCCAGGCACTTTTTGCCCTTTTGGGTTACTCTCTGTTTACAGACGGGGCAACTGAAGCTGAGGGTGGATGCCCAGGGTCACACAGGGATTGATTATACCACATAGTCAAAATTCGAGCTGAGGTCTGGCCTGACTCCAACGCCCGCAGGTCTCAGCAACTTTACACTGCTGAGAGCAAGCCCACAGTGAATGCCCCACTTTCCCGCCCAGCTACCTGCACAAGGAAGTGTTTCTAGAACAGTTGTCCTCTACCTCAAGCCGGTTACAAACCCCCTTTCAATCTGGTGAATCCCATAAACCCTTCTCAGCCTAATTTTTAAGTGCATAAAAGCAAGTACAAAGGAAGCCAATGATACTGAAATATCAAAATAATTTTTAAGCTGGCACAGGGTAATATATGTGCTTCTGTTTCAACCCGCTAAATGCCAAGATCAGTAGTAACTCTAAAAGTAGTCCTGTCATTTGAAAGTAAATGAAGATAAATAAGTAATTTATTCACCAGCTACGTTCATGCACCCACCAAACTCCAGAGGTGAAGAACTCCTGTTCTGAGGGACAGAGTAAGATGTCAATCTGCTGGTCTCTGTTCTCTTCTCTCTGGGTGAGCTGCTTAAAATTAATTACTTTGAGTTCCTTTCTTCCTCCTGTTCTAAGGAAATGGCTACTCCTTTTTTCATGTCAGGGAGCCAAAAACATCCTTTAATTGTTCAAGAGAAAAAGAATGCTTTAAGAAAGGCAATGTATCTTTTTCTTTTTCTTTTTTTTATCCTCACCTGAGGAGATTTTTTCATTGCTTTTAGGGAGAGAGGAAGGGAAAGAGAGAAACATCAATGTGATGAGAAGCATTATTGGTTGCCTCCAGAGCATGAATGGACCGATTATCATACACAGCCAGACAGAGGATTATATGAACTCCGGATGGGGGATTCTACATATCCCTGGCCAGAGATCGAATCTGCAACCTCGGTATGTGCCGTGATGGGGAATCGAACCCACAACTCATCAATGATCGGACAACACTCCAAACAACCGAGCCACACTGGCCAGGGCAAGACAGGGTATCTTACAGTGATGATTCGCCCGGCCCAAGGGCTCAGGAGCTAGAGGTGGAATTTCCCAGTTCTCAGCACACCAAAGGATTATGGGAGAAGAGCTGTGAAGGAGACTCCCTATCAAGGGCATAAGATAACACTATCTTGTGGTCACTCTGGTACGACCTTCTCTTTGAAGCTGTTACAGGTGGTAGACAAGGGAGACATTCAGAGAAAAAACTACTTCAAACTGGTGTCCCTTCCAACTATTTTGATTCCACAGAGATAAGGAAAGAAAAAGTAGATGGGGTTCATGCAGGGAAAATAAAAACTCCGCTGGTCATTCATCCTCTTGTACGTAAGGATGTCCTAGCCCAGGGGTGTCAAACTCAGCCCCAAGATTGCCTTCACAGGGCCAGATGTAAGTTTAGGACTATAGAAATGTAACTACTCCTTAACTGTTAAGCCAGAGCTCGGAGCTGCCACTGGGCAGAAACAAGGTGCGGGGCTGGATAAAACATGGGGGAGGGCCAGATTTGGCCTGTGGGCCTTGTGTTCGCCACCTGTGTCCTAGCTGCAATTTCAAAGGCAGGGCATTGCTGCTTTTGTCTCTTCAATGAAACTGGGTTCCATCTCCAGCATGTGAAAAGAATCCAAAGGCATGAGCTTCCGGTCAGCCTTTTAAAAGTGGGATTTGGGGATGGTTGTTGCAAACAAGTGAAACGGCATTAAAAAGAAAAGTGACCCACCCTGAGGTGATTTTTTGAACATAGGCTTAATGACAATAAGGAAAATGCAAACTTTTCATTCAACCAATCAATAATGCATTATCACCTGGCTTTACTTCCACTAGCGGTAAAATAAACTCATTTTTATATTTGGTTAGCTAAAGCAGGGGTCCCCAATCTCCAGGCCGGGCCAAGGACCAGAACCTGTCCAGGCCTGTTAAGAACTGGGCTGCACAGCAGGAGGTAAGCTTGAATGTAATTGATTTCAATCATCCCAAAACCATCCCCCCCACCACATCCGTGGAAAATGTGTCCTCCAGGAAATCAGCCTCTGGTGCCAAAAAGCTTGCGGACCGCTGAGCTAAAGAACCACAACCTCTGAATGTACCAAAAACCCTTTATGTCATTCTCAGGCATAACTAGATGAATAATATTACTAAACCTTGAGGAAGTATTTCTCCTTTAAAAGGGGATGCTTTATCAAAAGAAAACCTATTAAACAGAAAAACAAATATACGGGAAGGTAAGAAAGACCTACACAGATCATTATATTTCCAGATTATTACAGGGAGATAGGAGGTGCAGGATACACAGCACTGAGACTTAGGCAGCATCCTCACAAATACAGTTAACATTTACACACCAACAGCAAAACCACAGAGAGTCCCTGCTGCCGACTAGTCGCGATGAGAAGCTATTTATTTCTCCATAGGTAGATGTCTTTTAGACAGACACTGGTAAGGCCTATACGTTCACATTATAAGGTGAAAAGCAACTATGTTAGAAACTTCACTCCGGACATGAAATGCCAACAATGATCATTAAAGCAGCTCCATTAGTCCTTGACCTCATTCTGCACATCAAATGCAGAAGTTCTTGGTTTCACAGAACTCCCTGTGATCATTTATTAAAAACCTGGGTCGTCAGCGCTAATAAACATGGTACTCCATCCTTTATAAGTGTTACAAATGACGATAATTTGGCCACCATCTCCTAAATAACTTAGGTTTCAAAGAATATTTTTGCTTTCCAAAAAACATCTGAGTTTACTATTAAGGGCATTTGTGGAGATCATGAGAAATACATAATCCTTCTTTTCCATGACCATATTATGGACCATAAATGATCCAAAATGATAAAATTTTTTCTCAATGTAAGATTTTTAAAATTAAAAAATGAAATGAACTCAGCGGCCAATTACTAATGTATTTTTAATAATCCAGAAACATTTTTCATTAATTATGATATTTGAGTGTGCAGGCTACCTCTGAAAGTGTAAAGACGAAAGTGCAGAAAAGAATCAGGAATCTAAGTTCACCTATAATCACATCCTTTCACAAGTTAGTTAGCGAAGTGATCCGTTCAGGAAAAACAACACAGTAGCACTAAGGCTCAATTTCACCTCAATTCAACTTGGAGGGAGGATAGGTTAACCGTGAATATTAGGCAAGCACTTAGCGACCATTTCAATTCTTAATAAATCCAACCCCCGAAGGGATTTAGTGGCATCCTAGGAAAATACCATGATCATTTCGATTGCCAAATACAATGGTTTCATGTTGTCAAAATCGGCAGTATATGTTACTCTAAAGACAGTTGGATATGTTCTTGGGATGGGCACTACGGGCACTGGCTAGGTCTCTGCTGGGGATGAAAGAGTATAGAGATGATACAGATGTTTAAAAACACATTTCTGCAAAAGCTTTACAGGAACCCTTAATACTTTTTCAACTTCCATTTTTCTCTATCTCGTAACGCAAAAGAACACCACCTCAAGATTCCAGGGCATAGAAGTAGTTGAACATCACTCACATTTTCAGGCACAAAAATATAAAACTCAGGGAAGAGTGTTTTAGAACAAAGCTATTCTGCGTGGGTGTGCATTTGTAAAATAAAGGTAGTATTATCCTGACAGATACAAATGTGTACCCAGTGATCAAACGGAGTCCTAAAAATTCTGTTTTGACAGTTACTTGCAGAATCCCATTTTCACCAGTGATTAATTCAAAACTGGGTAATCAAAACTACTTTTGGATGGTTGAGCAATAATAGAGTTGGAAGGAAGCGTAATCGCTAATCTAATACAGGGTACCTTTAGATGTGTCATAATTTATTACATGCAAAGGGTTACCCATTCTGGCAGCAAAAGTGTCACGTACATAAAAATGACAATTAGAAATTCTATCCCATTTAAAAAGCTGATTTTTATGAAAACGGGTGTTCTCCCGAGATGGCAATCATGCATTAAACGTCTATAGTTCAAAAGGAAGATGACATAATAAATTAAAACACCAGCTGCAAATATATCAGACTGCCTTATGAAAAAACACAGCATTCTAGATTACATAACAGGGATAACGGCGATTAAAGCACAAGCCCCTGTCCAGCTTGGTATTTATTCTTTTGCATGATTCTGTAACTTAGGCCGCTGAAGTATGAAGAGTACATAATATTAGGTTCTAAGTTAAAGCACATATTTTTTTAAACCAAAAGTCTTGAAAAATTAAAGGGATAAAGTTAAAATTTTACACACACACACATTTTTTTCTTTCTAAAGTACAGAGTTCCTTAGACGCTTTCTTAAACCTCCTTGTAGACTTCCCAGGTAAAGTCACCAGTTGCTTTTCTTGGTCCTGTTTACTTCATGAATCTGATTTCTCTTTAAAGGGGAAGCTCAATTCTAACTTAGATATTACACAGTTGCCTATGTCTGAATGACATTACTGCCAACCATTCAGACTTATTAAACGGCTAGCTCCACATACACATAATTTGTAGACTACCATGCATCACATTTAGGTGAAAACGGAGACCTCTCATAAATGTTTCAGCCAAAACTGAACTCAAACACATTTAGAACAACAGTTAGAATCACTAAAAAAGGTTTTTTTTTTTCATTGAGGGTCATCTCTCAAATACATATTTTATGAAAATATCATGCATTTGCATTTTTCTTAATAAATTCTAGTTTTACGAGTCTAGACAAAGTTGCACTCAGACACACTTGGAAATTGGAGAACGTCATATTCCCATCCTTCTATACATTACTGCCTACGAAGTCTACAGTCACAAAGACTATACTAAATAGACAAGGTCTAATTAGTTCAGCAAAAGACAACTTTAAATTTTTGAAACTAAGATTACCTTTCATTTCCATCACTGGTATGCTTTTAAGAGGCCCGAACACTAACCTCAACGTGGGCTGCCCTGTCAGTGTTGTTTTAAGTGGAAATGGTCAGTCATCTATTATTTTCCCAGAAGAGGTAAGAAGATCCACACGCATACACAATTACATGCGTTGCACAGTGCCAACTATTTCCAACCAAAATAATCACATACACGTCGGGCCGAGCTATTTCTAGTCAGAAGCGGTGAATGTCTGGACAGAGTCTGAGGAAACCCAGTAGGCGATGACTGCAGGGCAAGGGGGTAGCAGCGGGGACCCCAGCCCCCTGCAAGCTCAGGAAGCCTGGCACCCCGCACCTGCACAGACTCTCCGGCAGGGCATCCGGGTGCGCGCGCGCGCGTCTGGGACGCAGCCGCTCGGACCAAACAAGCCCGGCGGGCCCCGTCAGGCAGGCAGGCGCATCCTCCGGCGGGACCCGAAATGCCTTCTCCTACCTGTCACTTTGCCTGGAACTGCTGCCGGGGACGCAGCCACCGCCACTGCCTGGAGCCCCTGAGTGTGCGCGCGTGGGTGCGCGCGTGGGTGTAAGCGATCTTGTTGGCGGTGCAGCTCACTTACTGCTCCCGACGCCACCGCCCCCTCCCCCAATAAGAGCTGGTCGCCAAGCCCCCCTCTCCGCGCTCCCGGCCCCGCCCTCCCGCCTGCCCCCGCCCCCCACTCCCGCCGCCCCGCCTCTCCGCCTCCAGGGCGCGCGGTCCTTACCTCTGCGTAGGGCGGGGGTCTCCGAGGGCTTCTCCGCTAAGCGGTGGGCAGTGCCA
>PVKM010015373.1:0-27968 GCA_004027735.1 Carollia perspicillata | reverse complement strand
TTCCTTTCCTTTCCTTTCCTTTCCCTTCCCTTTCTTTCCTTTCCTTTCCTTTCCTTTCTTTTTTTTCTTCCAGCAAAAGAAGCTGAGCCAACTTGGAGTTAGGTGGCTTTACAGGAAGCAATATTCCTTTCAAATCTTGAGTCACTGGCGTTCATCTTCATACAGGTTTTCCTTTTCAGCCACCATAACCCTTTCTATCGTTCTGAAAATGGAGGCGTACCAATCTCAGTAATAATCGTGCTGTCTTTCTTTCTCTTTTATGTTAGGACTGTGGGCGTGCACGGCTGAGTGTAAGATTCTGGGCCACTCTGACCGCTGCTGGAGCCCATCATGCGGAGCGCCCAACTCACATCCCTCCACTCACCCACCAGCCCAGATGTCAACCTTCTGTAAGAGCACATCGCTGCCTCGAGATCCTCTGCGCAGAGACAATTACTACCAGGCCCAGCTGCCAAAGACGGTGGGGCTGCAGAGCGTTTATGAAAAAGTGCTGCACAGAGACTATGACAGGACAGTCACTCTGCTCTCCCCTCCTCGTCCAGGGAGGCTCCCAGACTTGCAGGAGATCGGGGTACCCCTCTATCAGTCCCCTCCTGGCAGGTACCTCTCCCCAAAGAAGGAAGCCAATGAAAATGTGTAACCCCGTGCTGCATGTCTACACACATACACAGGTCGCTCTGAGACGCCCCTAAGTTATTGACCGGTTTCAGTGTTGTATGTATAAATATGCAAGATGTGCCTTAAAATGAAGTTGTTGGAAGCTATTTCCAATCACATTGGTACTGTTTGGTATTTGCAAACAAAAATGTAGTTAATGTAATTTTTATGAAATATGTGCTGTATTTAATTTTTCTTATCATGCTATTGACTTTCATTTCACTTGCAGCTCACCATTTTCTTAGTGTTTTTAACCTGTACATTGTGTAATGTAATGTTTGTATATAATGAAATTTTGTTATATTTTTATAAAATAAAAGCTGAAGTGGAAGTTATTGCCAAAGGAAATGTCTGTAAGACAAAAAACAAAACATGTTGGAATTACTTAATGGAAATTTATCTTTTACCTGAAACAACCTAGTGTTTGAGAAGTTTTGCCTTGCCAAGTATAACATGTATATCTTGAGTCTGTGGTAGATTTGAAGTTCAATGTTATCTAATTGCATCTGGTTTTCTGTAAACCATGTCACTTATAAGCACAATAATAAAGGATTGGTCATGTGTTTGAAGAATCTGCTAATTTCTTTTCATGAAGTTGCCTACTACAGTCAGACATTCATGAGTAGTTTGAATACCAGAATTAAACCTTGGAAGGGCTAGTTACTTGACCACTGTTAATGTTCACAGAAATATTGAACTTGTGGGATTCAAGTATCAGAAAGCCTCATCAAAGTATTAAAAATATGTGTTGATTTTGAAAAGCATGTGCATCTCCATAAACATTAGGAACTCTATGAATTCCTGCCCTCGCTTATTCACTCAACAGATATTTATGGAGCATCTACAACGAAGTCAAGGAAAGCTGTTAGGGCTGTTCTTCACTAATTAGACAAATATTGGTTGAGATTTTACAATCCACGGTAATTCCTAGGGGCTGGCATTCAAGGTTAAGAGGACATAGTCACAAGGATTTATTAGCATATTAGGAATGTTAATATCAAAAAGACCCTCAAATTTATGGGTGAAATGACATGATGCTTGGAATTTGCTTTTGAAATTTGGTATATAAAATAAGATTGGTAAGTATTTATTACTGTCAATGCTAGTATGTGTATGTGTGTGTGTGGGGGGGTAATTATACCAATCTATTTGTGTGTTTGTGTTTGGAAATATACATAATGGAAGGTTTTTAGGACCTATGCCTTATACTCTATGCATTCATTTCATTTAAAATTAAAATGATAATAAGAACTAACATTTACTGAACAAGCTTTTACGTGAGTGAATCTCCTTACAAAGCACTCTGCATGAATTATCTCATTTAGTCCTCAATCTAACTCCTTGAGATGGGAACTATCATTATCTCCATTTTACAGATTTTTAAAATATGGGGCATGGTGAGGTTAGGTAGGTAAAATGCCCAAATTCACACAACTAATAAGTTGCCTGGATGAAAATCAAACATATTATTCAAGGCAAGAAAATAAAATGAGGGGGAAAAGGGAACATCATAATAGTGTTAAAAATAATAAAGTAAAAAAAGAAAATGAAGCAACAAAAGTTCTTTGTTTTTTGAGCTTTCTACTTGAAAGAAACAAAGTGTTTAGGTGGAGAAGTCCCAGTGCATTGCCTTTACTGCCTGATTATTGTTTTTAGCCCTTTATACTTATGAAGTACCTGTGTTCCTTTATTACTAATTATAGAGTGTGAGGCACTGTAATGAATAAAGAAGTGCTCAAAGCTGCCCGTTGAAGTCATAATTGAAACCAGTGGTGGCTCCAAGCTGAACAGCAGGGCGGGCACACACAAATGCTTCTCCACCCACATCCCGTGTAGAGTTCTGCGGTTTCTATAGGCAACTGAGCTGAACCTGTGTCTGACAAGTTCATACTGCCCAGAACTCACATTCTGAAAGAAAAATTGTATGTGGCCAGATTATCAGACAGTTCCAACAGCTGATAACCAGGTGTCAAGGGAGTAGAGCTCCTATTCTAATATGTAAAGCTTTATTCTTGGGCAATCCCATCAAATGCAGAGCAGAAGAATAAATAATCTGGATGGTACTAAAAGACAGAAAACTGTACTTGAACAACAATTAAATTTTTAAAAAGTCATATTTATAAAAAAAAAGAAGAAATAATCTCACACTATACTCTAAAAGCATCCAGTCTTTGAAGGCATTTGCTTGCTTTTGTCCTTCAGAAGTAAAATAATGTCACTGTCATTATTTTATTTTGTACTGTGCAAACTATTTCATGAATCCAAAAATTTGGTTTTTACAAATTTTTACAACTTCTTTGTCAGAATTTTCCCTTACACGTGTGACTATTAAAGACCTTATTTTTGCTTGGAACTTAAAAAATATCAAACACAATTCATTCCTTAAAATTATCTTTAAAAAAATAAAAGAGAGGGGTGGGACTCTTCTGGGGGTCAGTGGCAGGAACTCTCAGAGAAACGGCCTATATAAAAAAAGACTTTCTGCTTTCCTCCAAAAATGTTTATTTTCAAGCACATTTTTAGAAAACACATGTGTTATTAAATTAAATGAGATAATATATATGCAGCATACCTAGGACAATGCCTGGCCTATAGTAAAACCCACTACATTCTATCTCCCCCTTTCCTTACATTCCTTTGGAGTCAGTCTGTACTGTAACTGTCAGTGCAGCCCTGCCCCCTAGGGAAAAAGAAATAGACTCAAGATGTCTGGCCTTGTTCTGACACTTGATTTAATCTCTTCACGTCCACTTTCACTCATGTATAGTCAACAATTTACAAACAAGTATGTCTAAAGCAAACTGCAAAGGCACACTCACCACCAGCCTTAGACAATTGTGATGGTACTGCCAATACCTCCGGAGATTGAGACCAGCAACCCTTGGGCACCTTGGCTGTGAGCACTGGGACCTGGGAAAGCCCTTGGGGAAGCAAGAGGTCACCTTGAAAGAGAAAGCTAGAGCCAGACTTTACCTTTTCACATTTTTCTGTCTGGCCTCATTGACTTGGGTGTTCTTTGCTTCCTATAATAAAATATCTATCAAAGAAACCACTTCAAAAAATTAAAATGTAAGTGGTTTCAACATCTATTGAAAAATGCATTCTAAAATAGAGCAAAAACAGATGCATGTCTCCAAGTACAAATATATATGCACATGGAGAAAAAAATACATATATAAAATATATAGAAAATCAGGATAAATTCCATGGCATAATTAGCTAAATATCTGGCTTATCTCACTTGCCAAATAAAAGCTTTTATCATCTAAAAATTCTATTTTAGTAAACAAGCATATTCACTTTAGTACTGAATTCAGTAACAATAGGATAATTGGAACGCTGCAGGTTTTGAAAGCCAACTGAAGCAAAGTAATTCAATGTTCAATGGGGCACTGTGCTTTGCAACAACTCAGAATGGTTTTGAAAATGCTGTTTAGTTTTCAACAGCTATGCAATAACTCAAGAGAGAATTTATTATTCCCTTTCTTCAGAGGGAAATCATCTAAAAGGGAATTCACCCACAAGAGAATTCACCCACAGGTTCAAAGTCACCTAATAAGTGAACAGCAGGTAGAAAGAGACAATAGGCAATTTTAAAAGCCATCACTCAAAGCACCAGATTAAACATGCTCTTGTAGCAGGGGAAAAAGTCTTCACTTGTTATCCGAGTACAAGATTGGCCCCTACAAAGCTTATTTAAGGAATCTCAACATGACGAAGTGAAGCTTGCATAATTAATATAGAATTAGAGAAATTTCACTTGCCAACCCAGTATGACACTTGGCAATATCACATATACCTCACTCAACACATCCCTCCTTCTCTGACACTACTAACCCAAAGCTACCCCTCTGGCAATTATCTTAAGCTCAGTGAATGGGACTGCAGTTTTAGACCAAAGCCCAAATACAAAAGTCAAGTTATAACTTCATCATATTTCTTACTTCTACTTATCAAGGTCTATTTCCAACATATTGCTTAATTGTCCTTTTACACCACTGTAGCAGATATGATGTTCTCTGCCCACATCCCCACTGCTGACCTCTGAGTTCACCTCAACTGCAATGAATACTTCTGGCCACACAATGACAGCTTCCATCTCAAGCATCTGTCTCTGTTGCTTGAGACTTGCTGAGGACTTGGGGTCCCACCAGTGTTGGTACCCTAGAAGCTGGTACAGTCTGTGCACAGAGCAGTCTGGAAGTGCTGGCGATTTAAGACCTGCATAGTCATCCTTCAGCCAATCAGGGATAAGTGTCAGTGTATAAACACTCCAATTTTCCCATTCCATGCAGGGACAATTCCCATCCACTGAGGGTCCCAAGTGACTTGGAGCCCCGGTTGCCCATAGCAGCAACCCACTCAGCAATGCCCACTCCATTGGCTTTCCTCCTTCTCTGTCTCACTTTCCTCACTGCGCTTCCTGAGATCTGCTGCCCATGTTTTTGTTTCAGTGCCTGTTTTTAGGGGGACTATCCAGATCAGGTTGGCTGCATAAGAACAAGAATAAGAATAAGGATAAGGATATCATTTTTTAGTGATGATTGTATTCCAGGCATTGTACCAAGCATTTATAATTAATTCTCACAATCTTACCAGGTAAGAACTCATTAAATCATATTATATATGGGGTGAGTGAGACTTAGAGAGGTAAAGTAACTTGCCATAGAGCACCCAGTTAACATTAGGAAGAACTGGCATTAAATTCAAGATCTGTCAGATACAGAATAAGGATACCACCTTATTCAAATTTTCATTGCTTCCATCCTGGATTCCAACAAAAATCGCTTATGGTACTCCCTGGAGTCACCATTCAATCCTGCACATTGATGCCATAAAGACCTTTTCAAAACATATGATCTTGTTATTCTTCTGATTAATACCCTCCTAACTTCCCACTGTCTTTAAGACAAAGTCTGCCCTGCTGTCCATGACATCCCAGACCCTTCTTGTTCCAGCCTCTGCCTCCCTCCTCGGTCCTGCTGCTGCCCTTCCTCTCCCCAACTCCCTCACCCACACACAAACACTTGGCATTTCAACCAGAAAGATCTACTTGTGTTTCACCTCTCCATCCTATCCTTCTGCCTGGAATGACATTCTATTGCCTCTCTCTCTCTTTACCCCACCCATTCTCTTCATTGGCCCTTTCTTCTTGTCCTTCAAAATTTTTGAAGAGTCACTTCACCCCCTCTTCAAGCCACCAGCCAGACAGGGCAGAGTACACCTCCTGTGTGCTGCCTTATTATTTACCAAACTGAGGATAATTGTTGTTCCACTTATACATCTCCTGCACTGACCCATGAAATCAAAGACTGTCCGTGTCCTTCATCTCTCTATCCCTAGCACTTGGTAAACTGGATAGTACATAATAGGGATTCAATAAAAGCCCTTGCTGAATAGAATGATTCACCGAGCCAAGTATAGAAGGTCATGGTTACACACCATAGCCAAGAGACTCTGTATCTACAAATCGATACCTCCCCACAGGAGGTCTGTGCTAAATATGCCTTCAAATCAAACATGGCCAATAGATTTTCAGCACCTCATCCACCCCACCTAGTCTAATGACTCCAGGAGTGCTTGGAGGACACAGAAGCACCATTAGCCATGGCCATGAAACAAGTCACCGTACCTATTAAAGGTAAAACCCTCATCATCTTCTAGTTTAAATGCAGCAGCAGCATTTTAGACCCAATTCGAGATATTCTCAGGAGTCTGTGGAAACCATATATCCAGAGGTTTGATGTGGCCTAGTCCAGTTTGGTATCTGAAGCTAAATCAAATAATCCAAACAATTGCCCTAAATAATCCATACAATTGTTAAATCTTCACTTGTGTTCTTTAAACACAACAAACCATTAAGTTGATAAAAGTATCAAATTGTTTTCTATGCTAATTGTTGGATATTAGTCTCTCATAATATTAGGACTTTGTCTAGTTTCCCCAATTTTCATCATATCAATTCTAGGAAAGTCACTGTTGAGGAGTGAAGATTTGCCTCTAATGAATGTCATTAAACCATCAGAGAAAGAGCTGCGGCACTGGAGGTGCTAGCTGAGTGGGTACGAATGGAATCTTAATTTTATCTAGCTACTGACTTTCAGTTCTCACTTAACCTCATTGTGATTCATTCTGCTTATCTGCCAAAAGCCCTCAATCATCGGCCTCACTGGAGGTCGAGAATGGACTAATGAAGATGCTGCAGTGCTGTAGGAATGCTAAGGACTGGGTCAGCATCCTGTGCTAGAGAAATTCTATGTCACCCCTTTGTCCTGGTGTTCCTCCCCATACATGTGGTGGGACAACTCCCAGGTTATGACTATGTACGAAAGCCAGTAAAAACCACATTCTTTGTAATTATCTAGATATTTTCAGGTACCCATGTGGGACTCTTTATAAATCTTTAAGTACCTATAAGTATCTTTATAAATCCTTCAGTCCCCTAATTATCTTTGGGTGATTGTCTTAAGTTACTAAGAAGTACATCCCAAGATGGGGATTTTTCTGAAAATCATTTATTTAAAAAGTACTCTTAGAAGGGAAGAGAGGCCAGCAGGAGAGGGCAGGGGATGAAAGCTCAACAAGATGGTGGTCTTAGTTTCAACCTGTCCCATCTGAGCTCTGGAGCTCAAACTGGTCCTCTCTTAAAACAAGGGAGCAGCCTTTTGTTCCCCTACATCAGTCACTGGCCTCTGGAAAGAGGAAGGAGTTACACTGCATGGGCCTGCTGTTAGGTTGAGGGCAGTTCACTTGAGAAGGGAGCCATCATGAGCTTTCAGGAGCCAGGACTCACAGTAGCTAGAAAGGCATGCACTGGCCCCATGGGTACTTATGGATGGGGCACCAACAGCATTCACTCTAGCTGTGACTCTTGAATTAGAATCACCTGGAGGGCTTGTTAAACCACAGAGTGCTGGGCTGCAGCCCAGAAGTTTCTGAAACAATACATTTGGGGTAAGTTCCTATATTTTCATTTTTCACAAGTTCCCAAGTGATGCTAATGCTGCAGGTCCAAGGACCACCTTTTGAGAACCCCTGCATTATGAAGAATGTGCAGTATTGAGCCAAGATGTATCTTCTGACCTGCTGTGATTCTGTCAGATTTTACCCAGAAGTATTTCAGCTGTAGAATATAATCTGCCAGCAGTGTCTCCAGAAAGTTTAACTGTGCTTATCACAAACAAAGAGCAGACATAAAACCCCAGAGTAGAGAGGAGGTAAAAATTGAGTGTGAAGGTTAGAAATAAAAGGCAGGGCCCTGTCTCACCCACCAAGCATTATCATCACCATGCTCCCTGCTTCCATCCTCCTCTCTTGTCCTCACTCTGCTACCACAGGACACAGGTAAGAGGTTCAGGAGAATGCCAAAGGGGGCATGGAGAAGTCTGCTGGTAGCAGTTCCATACTGCTCACAGATGGTTAGCTCCCTCTGGAGTGCTATGCCCAGCTCTGAGTGGTGTGCCTTCTGAGGAACATGAACCAACTAGGACATATCCAGACAGGGAGGATTAGGAAATGAGGTTGACTCAATGAAGTAATGTTTCCTGTAGGAGATTTAATAAACCATCTATAACGAGGCAAGATACTCAAAACTGAGATGGGCTACCTTGAGAAGTGGTAATTCCCTCTCACTGGAAACTTTCAAGCAAAGGCAAGACCATCAGCTGATGGAAAAGGCTGCTCCCTTGTCTCAAGAGGACCAGTTTGAGCAAGGGGGTCTCAGCTGGGAGATGAATCAGGTAACCTTTAACTTGTTTCCAAAGCCTATTAGTTGATGACTTTATGCAAATTCCTGGTATGCCCTTCATTCCACCCTGCTGGTGTTCTTAGGACTTGTCCTGCTCTACCTGATTATCAAATGATAGAAAGTTTAGCTTTTGTTCCAGTTGGCTTGTAAGAGCACCTCACTTCCTCCCAGTTTTCTGAGAAGAACCATCATAACTTCTGTTTTCCTGGTTGGATGCTTAGCTGATCTCATAGACTAGGTCTATTATTTTCTTCTTTTATGGTATAAAACCCAACTCTTGTCCCTGTAAAAATTGCCTTTGATTTGATGTAAGGTATTTTCCAAGGCACTTTCTAAAATAAACTGCTCACTATGACAGCCCTCTGAGAGCAGATAATGATAAGTGGCCCCATCTTACAGAGAGGGAAACTGAGAGCAAAAGATTATTAGAAGCAGGTGTTTCCCATGGCCTTTCTTTCCCTAATCCTACAACCTCATTCCTCTCTGTAAAGCTTATTCAATGGAGATATTTATTCAACTTAAGTCTCAAGACTTAAGTTTATTTAAAATCATTTAAGAATTGAGTCACTGGGGCTGTGTTTTGGCCGACCTCCTGCATTCATTCGTCCCAGATCCATGTTCTAGAATACAAAGGTGCTGGGATTCATTTCTGATGTTCAGCTTCACTAATCAGACAAGCCCACTGCTCTTACCATGACCTGAGTGATATAGCAGAAATTCCTAGGCTGAAGGCATTAGTTTCAGATGCAGCTAAAAAAATTATCAATCTGATTTACTGTACAGTAGAGATGTTGGGGGAAAAGAAGAGCAAGACTGGGTTGTTAGTTGCTGTTTCTTATTCCTGACTGTGGGCACAAACTGCCAGTTTGCTTGACCATGTGGGCATTGCTCATATGACTTCAGCCAGACAAGGAGGACTGAAAGGGCCTTGGCAGTGCACAATCAGTTCATAACTATACCATTGAAATTCCCATGAATACAACTAGGTCTGGGAAATTATAGTTTCCAAAATTCCTCTCAAAGAGAGTTCTGCATGTGATTGGCATGTTAGGATGGGGGAACCTGGGGTTGGGTAGGGGTGATCAGCTGCTAAACTGCCTTCTAGGATCATTGTCCATTAATTGTCTTGCTTTTTGGTTGCTATTTGGAGCCAGTCATTTTGGAGAGAGCTGAACTGCTGGGAGGAGAAGAGTGTGATTACCCTTTTCTGCCCTTTTCTCACCACCATTCTTCAAAATAAATGTGAAATGAATATTTAAAGGACTTAGGCTTAGGGGACTTAAATCTTTTTTGTAATGTTTTATTTCTTTTATTTAAATAGATCTACAATGATTTATGACAAACATTAACTTTTGTCATTCTGGTTGGTGGGGCCCTTGAGTGTTCATTATTTTTATACTTTTTCAACTACAATGAAAGAATACAGGTTTGAAGGACCACTCTATTTATTAGCACAGCCAAGGCTCCCATAGGTCTTTATCACACAATATGGTCACTGTGCCACCTGCCCTCATCTGCACTTCTTACCCCCAACTGAACACTGCTCTGGGCAAGTTAAAGATCAATGTAGGAGTCATGACCATAATTACAGACCTAAATATATGAACGTATGGATTTCCTGGTCAGAGAGGAGCCTATGAGGGTCTTGGATATATGGATAATGCCCCTAGTAGCCTATCTCTCCTTCAGGAACCACCTCTGAATCAGCAACATCATTCGCAGCTAGCAGTTATGAAAGGCATGTAAGAGGACAACCAGAGCAGTACTTACGCTACAATGGGCTTGAGAGTAGCTCAGGATCTGTGAGGGATCAGAGTTCAGTATGAGCCATCCCTGACACCTCTTTATGAATATTGGTTTAATGATGTTCACACCCCGTCTTGTATGACCACAGCCCTCTGAATACACATTGTCTCTCTTTCTCTTTTTTTTTTTATCTTGGAGGGCCTTATCCTTTTAAGCACCAAACATCTAGAGAAGAGGCAGAAAAGGAAAATTCAGATTGTGGTTTTTGGTAAACTAGAGAGGAAGCTGGCTGTTGATCTACTGGATCTAAATATAAAGGATTCTGGATGAGCTTGAGATGATTCTTGAAGGGTATAAGGTTAAAGTTGTGTTTCTCCAAGTATGCTCATTAGACTTCTAGGGGTCACCTAGAATCATTCAGAAGGTCCAAAAAGGAAGAAAACTATTTTCATAATAATACAAAGATGTTATTTCCCTTTTTCATTTTGTTTACAATTGCTCTGTTGATACGAAAGAAATGGTTGGTGCAAATATGATACCTTAGCATAAATCAAGACAGGAGCACCAAAGTACTAATCGCTGTATTTATTGCACTTGCAGAAAAAAATGTGCTCAAGAATGATCTTGAAGAAGCAGTCACAATTATTACTTTTATTAAACACTGATCATTGACTACATGTTTTTTAAATATTCTATGGGGCAAAATGGGAAGTACTCAGAGAATACTTTTGCTTCAAAAAGAACTACAATGGTTGTCTCAAGGAAAAGTACTAGTATGATTGAGTTGCACGCTGAACAAGCTGCTTTTTCATGGAACACAATTTTAATTTGAAAGAATGATGGGCAAACAAACTATGGTTATTCAGACTTGGGTATTTGGCAGACCTCTCAAAAATGAACAAAGTAATTTGTCACTTTGATCAACAGTGCTTGTTTCAACAATAAAATTTAAATTTTCAAGCTAAAATTACAATTTTAGAAAACCTGTGAGCTTGATAGCTATCTAGTACTTAAAGACCTTTTAAAATGAGGTAGGTAGTGATATTAACAAATGTCAATATTTCAAAATTTAGATGATCTGCATACCTCAGTGAATCAATAATTTCCAAGTGATTAACGGCACTGGTATGATTTCAGATTCCATACTGCAACCTAGCCTTCAGGAAATAGCAACTTGTAGACTTTTGGGGTAGTATCAAAGAGAACCACAATTATATGAAACAGGCTAGTAAAATACTCTTTCCTATTCCAATTACATAGCTGTGTTGTACCAAATTTTACTCATATACTTCAATCAAAATAATACATTGCTGTAGTATGAAACAGGAACAATCATGAAAATCCAATTGTCTTCTATTAAGCCAGACATTAAAGAAACTTGCAAAAACATAAAACAATGACCCTTTCTATAAATTTTTGTTTTGAAAGGATAGTTCTTGTTAATAATTATTATGTTTTATTATACATATTAATTTTATTGTTTTTAATTTTATTATTGTTATTTTAAATTAAGTATTTTTTTGAATTTCTCAGTTTTAATTTTTATGTAGTAAATTGATATAGGTATAACTTATATTTTAAAAAGCTCTTTGAGGTTCTTAATAATTTTTAAAAGTGTGGCCCTGGATAGTGTAGCTCAGTGGATTGAGTGCTGGCCTCCAAACCAAAGGATTGCCAGTTTGATTCCCAGTAGAGAATCCCTGGATTTCGGGCCAGGTCCCCAGTAGGGGGTGCACGAGAGGTAACCACACACTGATGTTTCTCTTCCTCTCTCTCTCCCTTTTTCCCTCTAAAAATGAATAAATAAACATTTTTTAAAGTGCAAAGAGATCCTGATACCACAAAATTTGAGGAACACTGAATTGGAGCCTTACGTGAAAATTGAACTCAATCTTTTATATAATCTAAATATCAAATGTCCATCTTATAAAAAGTAGTCCATTGCAATATTAATAGCCTGTATACATTTACTCTGTTCAGGCACTGTCACAGTGTTCATTTAACCTACATAAATGGGAGGTAACTACCATCGTGGAGGAAATGACACTCAAGGAGGTTAAGTTACCTGCCCAAAGTTAAACAGTCATAAATGGTAGAAATGGAATTGATCCCAGTAGTTTTACTCCAGAATCTGAGCTCCTGGTCTCTGTATTATACTGACAGTACATGTTGGTGTTGATGTTGGTGATTGTTGTAAATTAGATTCTGTAGTTTCAGGTTACTCATTGTAATTATTTCCCTCTTATTACCCCCAAGCCATTTATAAGGTCTTATTTAATATTCCAAATTAGTTTCAAATGTACTATGGGATATTAAGAGACCAGCTTAAAGGGATGGTGTTAATGGAGAAAGCAGTACCCCCTCCCATTTCTGTGGCAGAAGAATTTAAATTCACCAGGGGCTCAGAATAATTAGCTGAAAAGTCGAGCGACCCCTCCTCAAGCAGAGATCTTCCCCTCTATAGTTAGCCTTAGAGGATTCATATTCCATTTGTCACATAAAATGCTACTTTCCCTATACATGGACCCCAGTCCTCAAAGAAATGGCGATTTAATTGAAGGGGATAGAATAAAAATATATGAAATAACAGTCAGAACATATGACAGTAACTAACCAAGTGCTAAATTAATATGAAACCCAATTGAATTTTTCAAACAAAATTTTAGATGATTTTAAAAATGCTTTAGGTTCTACAGTGCCTCTGGTTACTACTTAAGAACTGTAATTATTATTGAACACCTGATGGCACAGAATTCTGAGTTAAACTTTTCCACATCTTAATTTGACAAGCTTTTTTCCTTTACTGGTGATCCTATGTTTGGTTCAGTTCTTCCTGACACCCACAATAGAGTGCTTTTTTTCGGGATGAGTTTCATGGTGTTGTTGTCAGCCACTAGTCCAATACCAAGGACTGCTTGTTCTGGGCACCCTGGAAGGTTGTTGGGAATTTGTGTTGCAATACACAGCACTCTCTTTATGGGCGATGCCTATCCAGTACTAGCACTGGTCTTCTCTGAGCTCCTGGACTGTTTTTCTTTCATGCATATTGTGGATTCTATGTCTGACCAGGTTTCTTTTTTGTTTTGATGTATATGTGTGTAGACAGAGTCAAGTTTGTGGTTGGACCCATCCGGGTGGTCTTTTGGTATCCAATTCTGTTTTGACCTCACTCTCAGTTCCTTTCTGTTATTCACTTTCTTCTTTAGTTCTTAACAGTAATTGTACTATTTTATACTTTAGTTATTCTTCAAAACTATTTTAAATCTTTACAGAAATAAGGTGGATTATAAATAACTGTTCTGTTCTGGCACCAACTAGCAATATGGCCTTGAGCAAGTCCTTCAACTCTCTGGACTTCTTACCCATAAAATGCTCCCCACGGGGTATCTTCCAACTCAGCTTGATTCTTAGTAGCAGATAATGGAGAGTTAAAGACAACAGAGTGTTTTAGGGTATGGTTTACAACCTAAAGATGTATCTGTTGGGGTTCTTCTTTGATGTCAACAATCAATAGATATCTAGAAATAAGTACAAAGAGTAGAAGGTGTGTTACTGTCATGACGATTCCCTCTTGTCCTTATCTGTGTGGCAAGGACATTTTCACAACTTGTTGAGCCTCTGCTTTGTTCAAGGCAAGACGCTAGGAGGAGGGATGGAGAATCAGTTCCAGGCTTGGGCCACTGTCTGCAGTTTGCATGTCGTCCCATGTCTGTGTCAGTTTTTTCCAGACACTCTGGTTTCCTCCCACATCCCAAAGATGTGCACTTGAGGTGAATGGGCATGTCTACATTGTCCCAGTTTGGGTGAGTGTGAAGGTAGACATGAGTGTGCCCTATGATGGAAGGGTATCCTCTCCAGAGTGGGTGCCCATCTTGCACCCTGAGCTGTCAAAATAGACTCCCACCACCCATAACCCTGAATTGGAATAAGCAGGCTGGAAAATAATGATCTGACCTGTTTTTATTAATCTTTCTTAAATGTATATATAGCTCACATTTTTCAATATTTAATATTAGAAGTGTTTAGGTCTTTATTTCAAATTTTGAGGATGTTTTTGTGACCAGAAATTTATTATAGGAACTCAACTCTTGTTTATATCAATTAGCTTATGGAAAATTGGTTTTATCACATGTTATTTTGCTAAAGTTGCTGTTTCCAAGAAACTATCAATGACAACTTTAAGTGAGGATTTACTATAGATAAAAATGTGATCCTTGCCCTCCAGAAGCTTAACAAACAAGTAGATAATCTCTAAGAAAGAGGAGAGGACAGGAAAGAGAGGTAACTAGGAGATGTGCTAAGTGAGGGGGCTGGTTAAAGGGCCAGTGCTCCTTTACCTGCTGGCCACTCAAGCCCAGCCAGTTCTGACTAGAGGAGAGCCCAGGGCCTGGGAGGGGAGCCTCTCTGTAGCAGCAGCAGAAGAGGTGCCCTGAGCGAGAAGCAGCTCACAGTGCTGCAGGTGCCAGGGCTCTGTTCATGTGGATCCATGATAATAATAACTTCACACGTGAGTTAACTTGTCTTTCCAGGCTCTGTCAACTTTATGTGCCAGATGGCACTTGCCTCCCACATCTGATTTACTGCAGGGCAGACCAGCTGCACCTCAGCCCGTGGCAGGCCCACATCTGGCAGCCAGTTGGTAAAATCTCTCCACACGACACTCGTGCCCTCATATCATATTCCCCAGAGCAATTCTCTATCTGTCAAGGTTTTTTATGTTTTTCTCTTCTTGTCTTATTTCTAGAACTGTTGAATATCTGTAGGCAACCGATCTGCTTAAGCACCTTTGTGTCAGAGAAAAGGCTCCTACTGTGATAAGTAAATGCCACTAGCATATTCTGTAGTAAAAATACTCACAGATAAAGTAAAGAGGTAGACATTGTTGACTGCATACTCAAGAGCCATCCCCCCTTATTCTTGTGTTTACACAACTCCAATTTTATTTGAGGAGGAAAGTTGCTCCAGGGAGAACTTCAGCCCCCAGCTCCAAAGGAGGTGAGCTAATTGTTTCAAGGTGACCCCACTTCTCTTTCTGGAATGAGGGGTGTGAGGGCAACCCAGGACCAGCCAGTGATACATGAGTGAAAGTCTTCCGGGAGGCTTCTGGAAATAATTTTAGTGTCAGATAGATAAATAGATAGATAGATAGATATGAATGAATGATAGATAATCCAAGAGAAAAACACATGCACACACAAAGTGCCTCAGTGTTCACAGTTGCTTTATTCATAATAGGCAAAACTTGAAACAACACAAATGTTTGCCAGCAGGTAAATAGCTAAACAAATTGTGGTCTATTCAAGCAATGGAATATTAATCATCAGTGAAAATGGATGAACTGTACTGATACATGCAGCAACATTGATGAATCTCAACACCATCATGCAGCGCCAGCATCTATACTGGATGTTCCACTTCTCTGAAGGTCTAGAAACAATTGATTTAATCTAGAGTGATAGAAAGCAGATTAGTGATTGCTGGGGGTTGGTGGGAGGGGATCAAAGGAACTTTTTGGGGTGATGAAAATGTTCTGAATCTTGACTGTGGTGACAGTTATATAGATGTACACATTTGTCAAAACTCTTCTAACCATACACTCAAAATAGGTGTATTTTAAAGTATGAAATTATATCTCAATAAACTTGAATTTCTTAAAAAATGTGAATTAATGAGAAAGCCTGTAACTCCTTCCTTCCATGAACATTGTGTGTAGAGATGTATGTTTGGAGCTGAGGTGACCATTTTGCAATCACAGCTCCCAGACTGTGTGCTGAGGCCCCTGGAGTGCCACAGTAAACTCACAGAGGCCTCATGGGTTGAATTTTGGAGGTAAAGTTTTAGAAAATGATAGCTGACCCAGCCAGTGTGACTTAGTTTGTTGGAGCTTTGTCCCATAACAAAAGGTTGTGGATCCAATTCCCAGTCAAGGTACATGCCTAGATCATGGTTGGAACCTCAGCCTGGGTGCATATAGGAGGCAGCCAATTGATGTTTCTCTCCCTTCCTCTCTCCCATTCTGTCTCTCTAAAAGCAATAAAAAAGTCTTCAGATGAGAATTAAAGAAAAACACAGTAATACCCAACATCTGTCCAACATCATGCCAACTACTGGATTTAAGTAGTTCACAGTTTCCATATTGGGTCTCACTATACTCCTTTGGATGATATCATATCTTTATGAAGCTAGGTTTTTGGCAGTTGCTGTGATTTAAAAAAAATACTGTGTGAAAAGCAATATGAAATAAGAATTGAGGGCAGTGTAAGGTCTGAGAAGTTGTGCATTGCACATCAGGGGCACCCATCCCATTTGTAAGTAACTGTAGTTATTGACCAATCAAATACAAATGATTTTTCTTTCAATGTATGTGTTCTTTTTTTTATTCAAATGGCTACTAAGTTGTTAGGACATAAATACTTATTAAATTCTTTGGGTGTGACTAACCTACTATAAATAGAAATGTTGCAGATTTCTTTTGGCCTAGTGGTGCCAGGCACAAAAATTCTGAACCACTAAGGGCACTGTGAACTGAGAAAGTTTAGGAACTTCAGCAACAAATTTAAGAATGACCGGCTGGGCCCTGGCTGTTGTAGCTCAGCGGATTGAGCGCGAGCCTGCGAACCAAAGGACTATGGTTTGATTCCCAGTCAGGGCGTGAGCCTGGGTTGCAGGCCAGTTCCCAGCAGGGGACGCATGACAGGCAACCGTACATTGATATTTCTCTCCTTCTCTCCTTCCCTTCCCCTCTAAAGATAAATAAATAAAAATCTTTAAAAAAATCAAGTACTTAAAAAAAATTATGGTGCACACACACACACACACGCACACACACACACAAAGAATGACCGCTGATATGCTGAGTAACAACTGAGCACAGAAAGAGCGGAGCCTACAGTGATATTCCTGACTGCTGCCCACACATGCTCTGAAGAACCTGCCTCCAGACATTTTAATTATGTGAAATACTTAAATGTCTTTATTGTCCAAGCCCTTATTGTAAGAAAAAAAGTCAAAGCAAAAATTGAAAGAAGAATCTACATCTTCCACCGCTGACTCTCCTCCTTAGAAGTGAGGCATGTATCCTTCAAGTTCCTTTTCTATGCATTTGTATGCGAATAGTTGCAGCTTATGTCTGTTGATAACATAAATGTAGCATTTTTATAACCTGATTTTTTTTGCTTACGGCTTAGGGATTTTTTGAAACTGCTGCTGTGTATTGCATTGTGTGAATATACCATTCCACTACTGACAGATATTCAGAGGGTATCCAATTTTTAAGATAAGCATCATTGCGATAAATTGCTTTGTAAATGTCTCTTATGCAACGCCAGTATTTCTGTAGCATAGATGCTTGAAGTGATGATTCAAAAGATGTGCAAATTTTACATTTTGAAAGATAACAATAAACTGCGGCGATGCATTCTTCCATCAACAAGGAGAGTACCAGTTTCCCCTCATCCTTCTTAGAGAAGTCCTGGTGGTTAACTTCCCAGATGATGAAGATGAGTTCTACCTCCTTCTAAAGCTAGATTTAGGGATGGGAAAAGTCCCAGTCCTAGGCTAACAAAACAGAAAAAGAAGTCTGTCTGGAGAAACTTCTGGAAAGATTTCCTCACTTCTAAAACGGCCACAAGAAAAGACTTCCTCTTCCTTTGAACCTTATCAGGACTGGATGTGGAATCTGGAACCACCTCAACCTCTTCTTCACTATAAGAGAAAAACCTTAGGATAAAGTTTGGCAGACCAAAGAGAGAGGAAGAATCTGCATCACCAATGTCACTACAAGCCTCTGAAGATGCCACACCTGGAACTGCTGTACCTCTTGACTTTGGGTTATGTTAGATAACAAATTCACTAACTCCTCAAGGCAGTTTAAGTAATGTCTTGAGGCTGCTTGCAGCCAAAAGCTTCTATGTGCCATTATTAAATGATTTCCATGTTTCAAACTTTTTGTCCAACTTATTATGGGTAAAACTTGACACCACATCTTTATTTTAATTAGCACTTCCCTTTTATTAATAATGTTGTGTATTTTCTTAATCCTCACCTGAAGATATGTTTATTGATTTTAGAGCAGAAGGGGGAGAGAAAAAGAAAGATTGATGTGAGAGAGAAACATCAATTGGCCTGACCCCATAAGCACCCTGACCAGGAAATCAAACCTGCAACCTAGGTATGTGCCCTGACTGGGAATTGAAACCCTAACCCCTTCGTGTATGGGATGATGCTCCGATCAACTAAGCCACCTGGCCAGGGCAATAATGTTGAGTACTTTTTACATACATAGTGACCTTTTATATTTCTTCCATTGTGAATTGCCTATTTATATCCCTTGTCCATTTTTCTATGTCATTGTATGTTGATTTATGACTTCTTTAAGTATTATATACATTAATCTTTTGTGTATTTATATCTTTCAAACATTGCCTCCCATAGAATAGTTTTGGTTTTATTTGATTTTTGTTTTTGGGTCAGATCCATCATTGTTTTCTGTTCTGATTTTATGGCCTATGTCTTACATAAGAAGGCCTCCATTTCAACCTGATAATAAAAGTATCCTATATCTTCTTTCAATATTTTATAGTTAGATTTTATGAATAGCTTTTTAATACATCACTAATTTACTTTTGTGATGGTGTAAGATTGAAATCTAGCTTTATTTTTCAAAATGAATAGGTAGTTTGCTGAACACATTTTTGAGAATCACTTCTCCAATAATTGAAATGCCATCTTTATCATAAGCAAAAGTCCCATAAATTGATTCATCTGTTCTTGGATCCTGTATTCTGTATTAGTAACCTATTATTTAGCTTTGCACCAACACCACACTGTTTTAATTACTAAACTTTGGCCCTGGCTGGTGTGGCCCAGTGGATTGAGCACCAGCCTGCAAACCAAAGAGTCGCTGGTTCGATCCTCAGTTGGAGCACATGCCTGGGTTGTGTGCCAGGTCCCCAGTATGGGGGGCAGGAGAGGCATCCCCACATTGATGTTTCTCTCCCTCTCTTTCCCCCTCCCTTCCCCTCTCTCTAAAAATAAATAAACTCTTTAAAATAAATAAATAAGTAAATATAAACTTTGTAGCATATTTGGATATTGAATAGAGCAAGTATTTCCTTTTTAACTTCATAAAGTGTTTCTTAGCTATTCTCATACATTCCCACCCCCACATATTAATTTTAGAAGTTTATCAAACTCTGGGATTTGTATTTGAATTGCTCTGAATTTGTAGGCTGACTTAGAAATAATTGTCATCTTTACCAATATTGAGTTACTTCACTTAGGATGTGTGTTTCTTATTTTATTCAGACTTTGTTTTGTTTCTTTTTATTTGTATGTTTTGCTCTGTAATGTTCACAGTATCAGTTTATAGTTCTTTTTTCTTTATCAGACTTGCCCATTTGTGAGGTTTATTATATAAGGATTCTTGGTGTTTTGTAGGGTTTTTGTGATTTGGATCTTTTATCCTTTCCAATCTCTCTCTACTCAGTTATTGCTAGTATGTATAAAGGCTATTAATTTGTGCAGGTTAATTTTGTAACTGGTCACCTCACTGACCTTTTTTTATCAGTTCAGTTCATTTGTTTTCACTTCCTAGCTAGAAAGACAAATAAAATATTGTCATTGACTCATTTTAATGCATTCGACCTTGCATCTTTTATCTGATACAAATTTTGCTGTATTTGCCCTCTCTGTCAGCCTTTTCCTGGGAAATACGTTCCCATACCTTTTTTTGCAGCCTTAGTGTGTGTGCACATGTGGCATGTGTGAATTGTTAATTTAGATCCAGTTTTTAAACAGGATTTTTTAAAAAATCAAATCTTGGAATATCCATCAATTCCTTCATTCAACAAATACTTTTTGAAGGACTCAGCCATGACCTAAACCCATGAGGATCCAGCCTTCATGGCATGCACATTGCAGCAGCATTTCACCTGCTCACACGCTACTGTGGTCCTTCTTATGTTTGGCTTTAGTCCTGTCAGCTTGTTTTATGCTTTCTCTCTCTTTTTAAAAGGATTTTGTGTATTTATATATGTATGTATGTAAGTATTTTTAGAGAAAGGGAAGGGAGGGAGAAAGAGGGTGAGAAACACTGACATGAGAGAGAAACATCAATCGGCTGCCTCTAGTATGCTCCCCAGTACCAAACCTGCAACCTGCAACTTTGCAGGTACATTTGACAGAAACACAGGCTAGCTTCAGCCAACAGAAAATTTATCACCTCATACCTAGGAAGTTAGAGGTGGAGCTAGCCTCAAGCATGGCTTGAATCCAGTGGTCCAAACAGTGACATCAGGATTCTTTTCCAAGTCTTATGGCTTTTTTGTCTGTTTCTATAAGTTAAGCTTAGTCTGTACTACTGTGACAAGCTTCCTCTCTATACAAGAAAGCTAACTACACACAGCTGCAGCTAATATCTTGCAGGGTTGCAGGTTTGGTACTGGGGAGCAGGTTGCAGCCCAGGCGAGTGCTCTGACTGGGAATCAAACCAGTGACCTTTTGCTTCACCCAGCCAGCTGAGCTTCACTGGGCAAGGCGTGCCCCCTTTTCACGTGTCTCGTTACTGATTTTTTCCCTACTTGCCTTTTATCTAATTGGGGTCTTTTTCCTCTTTAATGGTCTGGAAATTACAAATTTTACTTCTGTTTTTCTAGTGGTGGCCATTAAATTTTGACAATTAAATTTTTATATCATTGTCTAGATATAGTATCTGTAGCTTCTACCAAAAAATATGTGACAGTACACAAACAGCATCTCCCTCCCATGACACAGTTACTCAGAATTTTAGTTTCAGGCTATCGTGGCTATTTTGTATCATGCATCAGTATTTATTCAGATTAATTATAATTTTTACTGATAATGTTGCACAATATTATTTTCCATGTTACATGTTCCTCCTCCTTGAATTCATTTTGTCTTTTTGCTATAATACATTCCTGAAGAATTCTTTCAGAGAAATTCTATGAATGAAAAACCTCCCAAATCACTACATATCCTCAAATGAATATAAAATTCTAGGTTCAAAATTATTTTTCTTCAGAACTTTGAAGATTTTTCTGCCTTGTCTTCTAACATCTGTGTAGCTGTAAGAAGTCTGATTCCATGCTAATTTTCATTCCTTTGCAGGTACATTTGACAGAAACACAGGCTAGCTTCAGCCAACAGAAAATTTATCACCTCATACCTAGGAAGTTAGAGGTGGAGCTGGCCTCAAGCATGGCTTGAATCCAGTGGTCCAAACAGTGACATCAGGATTCTTTTCCAAGTCTTATGGCTTTTTTGTCTGTTTCTATAACTTAGGCTTAGTCTGTACTACTGTGACAAGCTTCCTCTCTATACAAGAAAGCTAACTACACACAGCTGCAGCTAATATCTCTCTAGCCACATGGCCCATTAACACATCCTACAGAAAATCCTGGAAGGGAGGGTGAGTGAACCCTCTGGAGTTGCTGCCCACCCTGAACTAATCACTCTAGCCATAGAGTAGGATTCTCTGATTGGTCAGTTCTGGGTCCTGGGCCTCTCCCTGTGGCCCAGGGGGTGGCCCTATAATTTATAGTTCAATCTGATGACATGGAGAGAGAAAAAACTCTCCTTAAAAAGGGGGGAAGGGGGGAATGGGTACCCTTACTGGAAAAAGGATAAGGAAATGCAAACAAGAGATAAAACCATATTTACTTATCCACTATCATAGAATAAGCTTTCTTTTTTCTCTGGAAGCTTTCAGATCTTTTGTTTTTTAATCCTTGAAACCTATTCATTTTGCTGGGATTTTCTGGTGTGAATCTTTTAACATTAGTTCTACTGACTTTCAGTGGCTCCTTTAAAATAAGATGATCCTGTCTGTCTTTAACTTGAAGAAATATTTCCTCAATTATTTCCTTCCTTCCTTTGTCTCTGTTCTCTCACACTGAAATTCCTATTCAGTTGGTGTTTTGGACCTTCCGGGATTAATCATTTTTGTCTTTTAATTTTTCCCTGTATTTTCCATCTCCATATATTTTTGTTCTGAATTTTTATTGATTTCCTGACCTTTATCTTCCAGATCACTAATTGTACTTATTTTATTGCTCAGTCCCTTTGTTGAATTTTCTATTTCATATTTTTAATTTTGTACTATAACTTTGCTCTCTGGGTTTTTTTTTTTCATAGTAGCCTGTTTTTGTTACTGTTTCAATGAGTATAGTTGCTTCTTAGTTGTTTTTTTTTTAACTTCACTTCTCTTTCCTGAATTGTCCTTTTTTCCTCCAAGATCAGCAGTTTTGTTAATCTTGGTTCTTCTCTCTTATGCGGTTAGTTTTTCTCAAATGTCTGATACTCATTGGTTGTCCTTTCAGACCATGATCAGTGTAGACAGCTGGCAAGTGTTTCTTCTGCAATTGTGTTTGGTTTTCTCAGAAGACCTTGCCTGGAGAGGGTTCTTAATGAGGGGTACATCCCAGCAGAAACATTTGGGTATGGAGCAGGCAGGTGAGCTGAAGACATCCCCCAAATGCCAAAGTAAGGAAAATCATACTTCAGCCATGAAAAACGACAGTATCCTTCCTGGGAGAAAGGTCTGGCCTTCTCTCCTGTTTATATCTCCCCCAAAGTCTGGAACTATTTTTTTAAAGATTTTATTTATTTATTTTAGATAGAGGGGAAGGGAGGGAGAAAAACATGAATGTGTGGTTGCCTCCCACGTCCCCCCTGCTGGGGACCTAACCTGGCCAGCAACCCAGGCATGTGCCCTGACTGGGAATTGTACCAGAGACCCTTTTGTTGGCAGGCCTGAGTAGTCCACTGAGCCACACCAGCCAGGGCATGGAACTTTCTTGATGTCATCTTGGTTATTTCATTCTCAATCCCTCCAGTCACCTGAGAGGTTTTTTAGACAACCTGGCTTGGCAAGAGGTTAGTGACAGTTGCACTAGCTCTTATGGTCTGAACACAGTTTTCAATCAAATTAATAACAATTGCCCCAGAACCCTCTCCCTGTTCATGGTATTTGCTGAAGCTGAGTTCAGAGTCTCTCTTATTCTACAGTTCTTTTCTTCTAGGTGTGTTTTGGACCATGGTTTTCTGGCATCTTTCTAATCCCATCCATTTGAGGAATTCCCTTCAATTTCTGGTGTTAATCTCCTTTCTCTGCATTGAGGCAACTGAAGAGAAAGAAAAGTAGCTTCCTATGTTTGATCCACGCCCTTATATGTTCCAAAGTATTCACTATACAATTTTTTTGTACATTGAACTCCCCAAGGATCAGTTAAAAGAAGAAGTTTGTTAAAATTTGATTTATATACATTGGAGATGTGAGCACATTGTTTATTGCTTTTAATGTGTAGTGAGTGTCAGACACTATGTTACTCAATTTACACATATTTCCTCATTTAATATAAACTAATTATCATTAAAAAATTTTTGTAATCCAGAGATGAAGAGTGAGATGGGGCAATGAAGAAACCAAAGACATAGAGAGCAATTGTGTAACTAGGCCAAAGTTATACAACTCATAAATCACAAAGACAAGGTCCAGCCCATATCTCCCTGATCTCAAGACCCAAGAATACTAAATATTATATAATTACCTCCAAGCAAATGGTCAGATTATTTTATGGTAATGTAATTCTGCAATCTTGAGTGTTGATTGAATTAAGCAAGGCAATACGTGAGTATACCTGCCATAATTTAATTTTTTGCAATAGAGCTTAATAGAGTCTGCCAAAGAAGACCTTGCAATTCTCAATTATCCAACACATAGGAGAGTTGGAACATGCAAAGTGTTGGGAATTAAAAGCAAATTAAGTTCTGTTTCTCCTCAAGGATTTACATCTTTGGGTGCATGCTGTCCTCCCTCTGTTTGAGATATTTTTTAGTGCATCCTCCCCACCAACTTTTTTATGGTTGCCTCCTTCAAGCTCCACTAAGCAGTCAACTCCCAGAGTAGTCCTCCTACAGGTGCAACTAAGATAAATCCTCTCCTCCCTATCCGGTCTTTTCTAACTCAACACTTCGTTTTCTCTCTTAACACAGCATGTAATTATTTGATTTATTTGCTTTCGATTTTTTTTGTCTGTCTTTCCCACGTAATTTTAGGCTCCAGGAGAGAAACATACATTTATTACATCAGTCCCTATTTGTTAAACCATTAGTTAAGCTATGGTATTATTAAGAAGTGAAGTGAAATATTTTTATCCTGGGCCAACAGTCAGTGCTATGCTTAAAGTTAGAGAGAGAGATGTAAAAGCAAAGAACCTGGAAAATCTGTAGAATTACTTAATAAATGATCAGGAGTTAAATGTTGCATCAGAGATGCCCTTTTCTCTAGCCTCTATACATTCTCTTTCCAAGAATCTGCTTCCCCATCCTCCTGCTGAGACCCCAGCCAAACAAGCTTAGTCTAAAAGTGGTCACATGATTGGAACAATTTGGCCAAATGGCCATCTGTATGTCAATCTAATGGTCAATCATAGTAATTTATTTGGGGGATCTGGCACTAGGACCTTGGGATTACTGACAGATCAGGAAAGCTATGCCTGGTTCTTGTGTGACTTAAGAAAACGGTCAGTCAAGGAGAGAAAAGTGAATTGAGTTGACAAGGGAAGCAGAGACCCTGAGGCTCCACAGAGGCACTGCCATGGCTCCTCATTGCTCTTCAGTTCCTGGATTCAACCAACCTCCTGGGAGCCCCGCTGCTGTCTCTGCTCCTGGAGTATAACACAAATTTTCCTTTTTGCCTAAGCCAGCTTGAACAAATTGTGACCAAATGGCCCCTGATTAAGACAAGTGTAAAGTGATTGTTGGTCCTCACCTCCTCGATGTGTGTGCACACACATGCACACATGTGTGTTAAGGGACAGATTATTTAACCTCATCCCAAAGGCCTCCCTAGTCATCATATGAACATGACAAAATTCTTTCTTATTGTACAATCAGGTCCTGTCTTATTAACAGGCAACATAAGCTTTAGGGCATAAATTCTAAGACACCCCAAAAGTCTTTTGCCATTCCCCAAACTCATCCCACTCTTAAAACTGCATCATTACATGTTAATTCTTGGGCTAAGCCTTGTCCCCTGAAAAACTGAAGCCCATCCAGTTTATAAGAGGGTTCCTTAAAAGCAGAGCCTGGTCCATTCATATCTGTGTCTTCACTCTACACAGGAAGGTCCAAGAGTGGGACATGGCACATGCTCTTGCTGGAATAAATGAGCCAAGTGGGACAATGTGGTCAGGAAGGGAAGGTGAGGGCATCATGTTCAGACATCTTCAACCTCACCATTTTGAGCAAGATTAGTTCCAATCACAGGTGAGCTGTAAAATGACAGTCACAAAGAATTGAAAAATCCTGAACTAGGTGACAGACTCTGCTATCGTCCTTGCAGTTTCCATTTACTTTTACAAGCATTAATGGCCACCTGGCCAGATTCATTTAAACCAAGAGGAGCAGAAAGATTTACACATGCTGCGGGATTGAAGGGCAAAGGGGGAAAAATAAAAAGCCAGGCAGAAAGTCAGAGCTGTCTGACTCTCTCGCTCCGGCTTTCTCTTTTCCCCACCCTTGCTCTGTTACAAGTTTTATTGCCATCCTGACATTATCCAAATTATGATTTGAAATTCATTCAAGTGGATTAATTCATAGTTGCATTTGTAAAATTTGAAAAACCAAATTTAATTTCTTTCTTCAGAAAAAAAACTCAGTGTTGTAAATACAATTAAGGGACTGTTCATGTGTATCCAGTGACTGGAACAAGCAGATGCATGGTTTTAATATCCACTTTCATAAGCCTGGAGGTTAGCCTCCCAACTGCACCCAACAGAATTCCATATAATCTTTTCAAAGAGCTTCACTAATGGGCCGCCATCATCTATGCAAACAGCACTGTGACAAGGAAGAAACTGTAGAAGTTCCATTTACAAATAAGAAGATTGAGGTCTGAAGAAAGGAGATGAGTTTTCCCAAGTGCACAGCAAACCCATGTCAGGGCTCAAAGCTCTGAGCTCCCTATAATTGATCCCTTGAGCCAAGTTTCTATTTGAAATGAAACTCCCTCAGGCAATTAATTCTTAGATTCTAACCTGACCTTGAGATAGAATGGAGGTAGAAATTCCACAGAGATAGACTTCAACTATATGTTATACAGCATTTGTGCACATATACAAGTTAAATTATTTTTATATGGCTCATGGACAAAGGTTTTAAGAAAAATCATGGCAGTGCCAGGAAGAGTGTTCTTTCTAATAGACATGAGTGGAACACTATTTCACATAGATGGATGGTCCAACAAGTATTTCTGTAGGCTGTTCTAGTTCTAGCACAGATGTAAATCTAATTGGAACTGTTTTGATCCACATCTGGAATTTTCCAATGAATAGCCTATTGCCTAATTGGCCCCTTGAGTTAGCAAATGGTTGCTATTTTGATGACTGGGTTTTTCTATCTATGACAACTTTTCGCTTGATTCAATTAAACATATATTTATTGGGCAAGGAACAATGCTGGATATTGGGAAAGGCATGGAAGGAGAAAGGAGTTGAGAAAGATCAATAATATGCAGTGTATTGCTTCCTAGAACTAAAGCCTATTTGTATAAATAACTAACTTAATTAGAAGGCAAACAGAACTGGATGCTATAAAAGGCAAAGACATCAGAAGGCAGAGGAAGAAATAATGAATGTTCTAACAGGAAACCAGGGGGAGGCAAATTATAAGGATTCCTGAAGGAGGCAGCATTTGAGATGGGCCATGAAGAATGAATAGAATGTCAATAGATGAGGATGAAAAGGGCACACTAGATAGAGACAGCATAGCAAAGACACAGGTGGAAGTAGAAGGACAAGAGAGTAAGTTGGAAGTGGGGGTTAGTGTCAGACTGAAAAAGACCTTGGCTTCAGTTCTGCAGGCAGTGGGGAGTCACCAAGCACTTTAGGTAAGGAATCAAGAGCTCCTCAGCCAGTCTGAAACAACTGGGTTTTTTCTAAGGAAAAAAAATGAACTATATTATTTAAATCACTGTATTTGGAGGCCTCTTTGCCATACTTGAGTAGCCTCCCCCAACTAATAAAAACACCTTCATTTTACAAATGAGGAATCTGAAGCTTAGGGAAGACAAGCATTGTGTTACCACTCTGTAAGAAGCAGGACCAGACAAGAGAATTAGGCTGGGATATTCCACTAGTTCAAAAAATGCGATGATGATGATGATAGTGAAGATAATGATGGTCACGATGTTGAAGGTGATGGTGGTGAGGATGCTAATATGATAATAATGATGGAGATTCTTTGTTTCAATAGGCTGGTCTTGAGGAGGTACCTCATATTATTTACATTTTTATATTTTTAAGGTAAAATCACAGAGCATGTAACCACTTTAATCAATTATCTATGGTGGTAATTTCCCTGAAACTTAAGAATAAAGTTACTTCCCAGACTAACAACATTTTACAGTATCATCTAAAAGTCACCTCAGAAAGACAGAACAGTTTATTAAAAATCACTAATGTCTTCAGTGTCTAAAGATGCAAAGTGTTCATTTGGAGAATGAGAAATCAACACACATTGGCTCTTGTAGTCTGAGTTTGTCACACTCTGCGTACGTGGGATGACTCACATCGCCGAAACCCAGGTTTAATTAACATGCTTATTCGGTGGTGGTACTTCCATTCTAACAAATTAAATGTTTAAACAGCCAGTGCAAACATTTAGATCTGAGTCAAAATTGTTTGCACTCTGCCAGTTTAGGCATTTAATTTATTATAATCCTTTCCATAATGCATGCCTTGAAAGTCATTTTTTGCGCTGAAAAGTATCATTAGTATTTCAACTGATGATATTGAAT
>PVKM010015372.1:0-27965 GCA_004027735.1 Carollia perspicillata | reverse complement strand
CTGAACCTAGAGAAATATCCTCAAATAAGAGAGCAGAAGAAACAGAAGTCAGCAAACGAGATAAAATTGCTTACAGAAACAGTCCTGTGTTCCTTCCAGGTGTCACTGTAAGTCAGTAACACAAATATTGTCTAATTTAATTTAATGTCTAATTTAATTTAATGTTCAATTTTAAACTATCAGCATTCATATATTCTGAAAGATTTTGGGTAACCATTGTATTATTCTGAATTTTTTAAGCATTTCATTCGGCCTTATGTTAAGCTTAAGTCTGTCCATTTTCTGTTAGTATAAAAGGTATGAAAAGTCCATAAATTCTACATTCTATATTATCTAGCTGGAAACCACAAAATAGCTTCTATTCAAACTACTATACACACACGTATACATATATGCATATATGCGTATATACACACATATACATATATACACATATACATAAACACACATACATCTATACATAATATATATATGGGACAATGTGAGCACTTTTGAAATCTAACATTAAATACTGGTCAGTTCACTCTGAAACATTATTAGGAGAGAATAAATATGGCTAACTTTTTAAAGAAAACAATTGGCAAAACTCTATCTAAGTGAATATCCCTTTGATCCAGCAATTCTACTTCCTGCAATTTATCCCACAGATATATAAAACCATGACTTTAAGTACAAATTTAAGTTCTTAATGCAACAGTTTATAAAAGCTTAAGTTTTCTGTCTTATTACATCAATACTTAAATGAACTATAAATTATGATACACCTACACAATGGAATCCAATCTAGCAACTGAAAAGAACAAAGTAGTCCTGGTGGGTGCAGCTCAGTGGATTGAGCACGGGTTGAGAACCAAAGGGTCACCAGTTCGATTCCCAGTCAGAGCACATGCCTAGGTTGTGGGCCAGGTCCCCGGTAGGGGGTGCTTGAGAGGCAACCACACACTGATGTTTCTCTCCCTTTCTCCCTCCCTTTCCCTCTCTCTAAAACCAAAATAAATAAAATATTTTTTAAAAGAACAAAGTAAAAATTCACATGTGCTAAATGAAAAACCTTTAAGACATATTATTAAGTAGAGGGAAGAAAATAGCTACAGAACAATGAATACAATCTCAAATGAGAAAAATCAGAAACATAAAAAAAGAAAGAAAAAGGGGCAATGATAAAGTATACATGTGTAAGAGGTCATGTGAGAATCTTTTTTAAAGTAGTTGCTTCTGGGAATGAAAACTGGGTGACAGAAAAGGATAACAGACTAAATTTTTACCACTGCATATTTTTTAATATCAGATGCATGCATTTTTATAATAATATTTTAAAAGAAAACTACTGGTCTGGTATCTATGTAAACATATATGTAAAAGGTTAATATTTAAATCAATAAGATGACACTATCATTAATGACTACTGATAAGTCTTGAATGAATATAAATATAAGGTCATTATGCCAATTCAAAGATTCAGGCTTATAGAACTGAGCACAGATTATAGTGTATAAAGAGAAAATTCAGAATTAAACCACTTAAGCCCTTCAACTTTCAATCATTAGTAAGTAATTCCAACCATTCATGGAAATGTATTTATAATATAATATGCCACTGGTTATGCTTATTAGCATTTTCAACACTGACCTAATTAATATCTACCTGATAAATTAATATTCCTATATTTTAAAAAAAGGATTAACGTCAGTCTCACTAGTTATCAGGAAAAGGCAAAGTAAAACCATAGTGAGATACTATTTCATACTCATCAATGGACAAAAATTTGTAAGTTCAACCAAACAAACTTTTGCGGAGAAGGTAGACTAACAGAACACCAGTGGGACAGTAAACCAGTACCACCGCTCTGTAGAACAATTCAGTAATAGGTTAAGGTTGTGTATACAATCCTGAGAAAGTAGTCTGCAAACTTTTACCCATGATGCAAAGTGAGAAGTACATTTTATCTCAATCCAGTACTCACATATCCCAAAACTAAAGTTCTGCAAAACTACTCTTTCTCTATGTCTTATATTGGTATCATCTCTTTTATCTTATTCTTCTAACTTCTGTTCTATCCTCTTTCCGCTTTTAAAACATTCAGCCCACAATTTGAATAGCATTTCTACAGAGAAACCTTCTTCATGCATATGCAGAACATTCAATATTGTTTATAAAACAAACAGTCAATTGAGCTGATAACAACCAGATGTACATCAACAGGGGAATGGTTAAGTTGTGGAATATTCATTTGACAGAATTCTAAAGAGCAGTCTTGACTAATTTAAGGCTACATATGTCAGCATGGATCAAGCTTAAAAACACCATGGAACAAAAAAACTGCTACACAAGGGTCAACAATTTCAAGCCATGCAAACCAGTTTTATCTATTGCTTATGGACGAATGAACTAGTAGTTAACTTCACCACTAGAATGAATGCACTCTCCTTAAGGGCAGAGAGTTTTGTCTATGTTGTTTGTCTCTGTAAATAGTTGTCTAATACACAGTAAGGCTATTTATTTATTTCATTACTTTTAGAGAAAGGGGAAGGGAGGGAGAAGGAGAGGAACAGAAACATGGCCTCTCCCATGCCCCCAACCAGGGGCCTGGCCCAAAACACAGGCATGAGCCCTGGCCAGGAGTCAAACAAGGGGGACCTTTCGGTTTGTGGACAATGCCCAACCCACAGAGCCACACCAGTTTTGGCAAGGTATATTTATTTAAAGAAATAGCAGTTTTGAAGTGCTAGCCCATACAATCCAGACAAGAAAATTACGTCTTTACAATATCTGAAGATGTCAGAAATGGGTTTTTGCTTCTCACTATATAAGCAAATAAAAAATAAATTAAAACTGTAAGAGTGGTCCTCAAACTCTGTACATCAAAATCACCTTGAGAGCTAATTTTGATTAAAATAGCTTCTGGTTCATCTGGTTGGTATAGCTCAGTGGATTGAGCATGGGCCTGCAAACCAAAAAGTTGCAGGTTCGATTCTCAGTCAGGGCACATGCCTGGGTTGCAGGCCAAATCCCTGGTTGGGGGGACTCATGAGAGGCAATCACACACTCACTGATGCTTCTCTCCCTCTCTTTCTCCTTCCCTTCCCCTCTCTCTAAAAATAAATAAATAAAATCTTTTAATTAATACATATCAGAAGAAATCTACTAATTCCAGAAGTTAGCTTCAAACCTTACTACTCAAAATGTAACTGGCATTACCTATGATGCTCAAGGGAATTTCAGAATCTCAGGCCCCAATCCAAGCCTACTAAATTATGAACTGTAGTTTCTCAAAATTTTCAGGTGATTCATAGGCTCATTCAAGTTTGAGAAACAAGGTGCCTTCAAACAAACCATCCTAAAACTGGAAGTGCAGCAAAATCACATGTTAAGCTATAAAAAGTGTCAAAATGCAACCCAAATTTACAGAACCCCAGGTGAAACTCAGTACAGTATTTTTCTTTTTTCCCGGATAATTCTAATGTGCAGCCAAGTTTGAAAAACTACTGCTTCAAGAAAAAGGATATTCCCTCTACCAAGCAGAGTAGGACTTTTGTGGAAACTCAAGCAATAGGACTAAGAGGGTTGCCTCAGGAGGCATGATTAGAATAAAATTGATATGAAATAAAGGGTAAGCCTAATCAAAACAATAAGCCCACAAAAAGAAAATGCTACAGATAGAAAGTTATCTGTATAAATTCTGGGAGGAAAAAAGAGAACCAAAGAGCAAGAATTTGTCAGTGAATTTCCAGCATAACGTAGGTTAAAGGAATTTCTTAACTGAGTAACAAAGATTCTGGCCCATCTGATAGGTTATTTCCTTAAAAGAAAAATATTACTATATAGATACTTCATTTAAATGACCTGGCAGTTGTTGAAGCAAAACTTTCTACCCTTTTGTATTTTTTTTAAAGACTTTTATTTGTTTTTAGAGAGGGGAAGGGAAGGAGAAAGAGAAAGAGAAGGAGAGAACCAAAACATCAATGTGTGGTTGCCTCTCATGTGCCCCCACTACAGGGGACCTGGCCTGCAACCCAGGCATGTACCCCGACTCACAATCAAACCTGCGACCCCTTGTTTCACAGGCCGACACTCAATCCACTGAGCCACACCAGCCAGGGCTCCACCCTTTTATATTTCATAATAGAAAGAAATCTACTTAATGAGGCTTACAGGGATGCTGTCCTCTCTGAACTCTTTGGAAGAATAGTCAGTACTCAGCAAGTGTTAACTGTGACTTGGGATTCTTTTCTACATGTCTAGGTCTTTTAAATACACACTGTGGGCAACATCTGTATTTGTATAATTAAAAAAAAAAAACACATCTCTATACATTTTAAACAGATACTGCCTTAATTTATTGAACTCGAAAGAAAGCCTAGACCTTTTCCAAGGCCTTGATCAAACATCACCTTTTCTGTCCTCTCCTATGCCTCCTGGCACTGTGCGTCTCTGACACTTTGTACAGTTCTCCGTTATAGTGTGAGCAACTTTATATGACAGGCATTACTTGTGTGCCCCCAGCTGATTTAACTTCTTTAAAGCACAATCCACTGTCTAAGTTATTATAGTAACTGAAAGACTGGTTTAACTAATGACACCCAAAAGCCAAACTACCTGCAAAAGGTGGAGGTCCTGGGTCATCAAAGACCTAAATTGATGAAGAAAAAAACAGTGAGTGTACTCAATTGGAAGCTTCAATATTGTTAAAATGTCAATTCTCTGCAAATTAAATAAAGATGCAACACAATCCCAATCAAAATCCCAACAGGATATTTTGTAGATATTGATAAGCTAATTCAAAAGTATAAATGAAGCCCTGGCTGGTATAGCTCAGTGGATTGAGCGCGGGCCTGCGAAACAAAGGATAGCAGTTCGATTCCCAGTCAAGGCACATGCCTGGGTTGCAGACCAGTTCCCAGCGGGGGATGCACAAGAGGCAACCATACATTGATATTTCTCTCCTTCTCTCCTTTCCTTCCCTTCCCCTCTAAAGATAAATAAAAATAAAAATTTTTAAAAAAGTATAAATGGAAAGTAACAGGAACCAGAACAGCCAAAATAATTTACTATTTGGCACCTTAAGAGAACGTGTGTCAATCTCTTGCCCATCAAATCATCTAGCTCAAGCTACACTTTACGGATGAGTAAATGGGGGCCCACAAAGGAATGACTTCTCTAAAGTCAAACTCAACATAGGAAGCAATGAAGAATTCTCATCTAGCCAGAAAATACTCACATCACACATCTGTCCCTGCCCAGTTTGGGAAGCTGAGCCTTAGGCTCTCATAACATAGTGAGTATATTTACCAATAAACTAATGAGGAAAGAACTTTGGACATTATCTACATTCAAGAACACTTGCTAAAGGTCTGAGTCTACTTCAATAGATTCTAGAAAAAGTTCATTTAAAAGCCACATAAGCACAAATTAGGGAAGGGTAAAAACAAGTAAGTGATGGTTCAGCATAAAATATTTGCCAATTCACTTAACTGGCTATCAAAAGTAACCCAACAATCCCATTCCTAGAATCTACCCTATAGAAACACCAGTCTCGCCCTGGCTGGTGTAGTTCAGTGGACTGAGCGCAGGCTGTATTCAATTCCCAGTCAGGGCACATGCCTGGGTTGCAAGCCAGGACCCCAGTGTGGGGTGCGTGAGAGGCAACCACGCACTGATATTTCTCTCCCTCTCTTTCTCCTTCCCTTCCCCTCTCTCTAAAAATGAAAAAATAAAATAAAGTAAAATAAAAGAAAAAGAAAGAAACACCAGCCTCGGTGACCTAAGATAGATCTATCACATTTAGAACAGCAATGTCTGTAAAAGCAAAGATGGACTAAAATTTCCATAGGGCTACTTTTTCAAAGCAAATAAATATTATAAGTAAATGCAAGTATGTATTAATAAAGGTGAGGAAAAAGTTTATTTCGCATATTTTTAAAAAGAGGAGAAGGGAAGAAGAAAGAGAAACACCAATGTGTGGTTGCCTCTCATGCATCCTCTACCAGGGACCTGACCCACAACCCAGGCATGGACCCTGACTGGGAATCGAACCAGTGACCCTTTGGTTTGCAGGCCTGCGCTCAATCCACTGAGCTACACCGGCCAGGGCCCACTTGACATCTTTACCTTACCTACTTGGACCATGGTGCCATTTGAGTTGTGACTCCTGCCATGAACAATCTCCATTACTAGGTTTCTTCCAAAACACAGAAAAGATTCTTAACTCAAGCTATTTAGGCAATTAAGGATAATGTATCTATGAAGACAATCTTCCAAGTTTACCAATGATCAGAAATACGAGGCATTTCACCCAGATAATTAAGACCAAAAAGTTCAAATGTATCTGAAAATACAGTAAAACTGCTTTTTAAAAAATCCTTACAAGGATATGTTTATTGATTTTAGAGAAAGAGGAAAAGAGCGAGAGGGGGAGACAGAGAAACACTGATGTGAGGAAAACATTGATTGGTTGCCTTCCCCACACGCCCCAAGAGGGGATCGCACCCAAAACCTAGGTATGTGCCCTGACCAGGAATCAAACCCGCAGACTTCTTTGGGTGCACAGGATGATGCTACAACCAACTTAGCCACCCAGCCCGAGCACCACTTTTTATTTTTTATTATTTGCATGACACTTTGAAAGCACAGTGGTCATCAGTTGGAGAAAAGGGTAATTCACTGAGTAAGACTTTAAGAAATGTGTGAAATAATTTTGATGTCTACAGAAGAATGGGGAAAACTGCACTGAGAGGAAGGACTAAATTTTTATTAGCCATTTTAAATGTTGGACTATCTCCTCTGATAAATCTCAATATAGCAATGTAGCATTAGAAGGAAAAAGAGAAAAAAAGAAATTCCACACAGATTAATATGTGCATTTCTGAAATTCTTTTTAAGTTCCATAAATAGAATATACTATAAAAAAACAGACCTCAAAGGAGGCAATGCTAACATACTGAAGTCAAGTGGGAAGCTATGACAGTAAAATACAGAAACTGCACCTACAATGCCATTCAGTGGAATCACTTGGCTATGCAGTCTCCCAAATGTGTGAATTCTAAAACAAATCCATCAGGGAGGAGTCTAAGTGTTACCTTTCTTAGCAAATCTCCAGAGCTTCCCCAGCTGCAACTTAACATCACTTAAGTAGCAAAAAAATTCCACTAAAAAAAAAATGTCTTTTCCTTCAAAACTATTAGCTAAATAACTTAGCCAAAAACTCCTGAGAAAAAAGATTTTATATAGGAGAACCCAGGCACACTGGGACACATTAGTATGTCATAATTCAGTTCACATACCAACTTTTAAACTTTTACAACATAGGAATTCCCTGAGTTATCAAATTATATTTCTCAACCAAAAGTCTCTGACAATTTTAATCCTCCTTTCCCTTCTGTCCTACATCTACAATTCTTAGCCTAATTTTCAGGACTCTGGCAGATTTCCTAAAACTAAGTGTTAACAGACTGTTCCTCTTACCAAGAACAAATGAGGTAGTCATCTCAAAGATGATCTCTCCAGTCTCAGTATAGAAATTCAATGCCATCATATACATAAATAACACTGGGCCAACAGTCTCCACAAAGGAGGGGGACCATGGCCAAACTGCTTGGACTACCCTGGCTGTGCAGGATTTGGAGCAAATGAAAGTGCTAGAGGAAAAGAAATGCTAGGTAAATTCTCACAGTCTAGCAGAAGCAGACTGACTATGACAGCACAGTCAGCCCAAAAGAACTTTCTGTAATGATATGAAATGGCCCTAATGTTCTACATCTGTGTGGTACGACACAGTAGCCACAAGTGGCTACTAAGCACTTGAAATGTTAACTAGTCCCACTGAAGAACTGAACTCTGAACCTTACTTACTTTTTTAAAAAAGACTTTATATAGCCCTCGCTGGTGTAGCTCTGTGGATTGAGCACCGGCCTGTGAAGCAAGGGGTCACTGGTTCGATTCCCAGTCAGGGCACATGCCTGGGTTGCAGGCCAGGTCCCCAGTAGGGGACCCATGAGAGGCAACCACACATTGATGTTTCTCTCCCTCTCTTTCTCCCTCTCTTCCCCTCTCTCTGAAAATAAATAAATAAAAATATTTAAAAAAAAAAAAGACTTTATATATTTATTTTTAGGCAGAGGGGAAAGGGAGGGAGAAAAAGAGGGAGAGAAGCATCAATATGTGGCTTCCCCTCATGTGCCCCCAACTGGGGACCTGGCTCGCAGCCCAGGCATGTGCCCTGACTGGGAATCGAGCTGGTGACCCTTTGGTTTTCAGGCCGGTGCTCAATACACTGAGCCACACCAGCCAGGGCTAATCTTACTTTTTTACATTTAAAAGCCAAATATGGCTTATGGGTGCCACACTGGACTGGACAGCAGAGAACTAAAGGTAAAAAGAATTCAGAGATTTTCTTTGACTAGCTCACTCAGTTCAACAATTACCTACTGCATTCTAGAGACTAAGCCTGGCATTAAGGAGAGGGAGATTAATGAGACCCTCCCTACTCTAAAGAAGGTTCTAATGAAGGACAGAGCCAATAACTGATAGTCTATTTCGGTACAATGTCTTAACCAATGAAAATACAATGATAAAGGAATCAAATAATCCTTCCTAAGTGTTTATGTTTTAATAAATAGAACCTCAAAAACACGAAGGCTGATAGAACTCCAAACAGAAATAAACAAATCCATAACAACAGTTATAGACTTCAACACTCCTCTCTTAGTAATCAATAGAACAAACAGATAGAAAATCAGCAAGGATATAAAAGACCTTAACACTGCAAACTTGACTTAATGGACACTTATAGAATGCTCCACCCAACAGCAGAATACGCCTTCTTTCCAAGTACACTTGGAACCTTCACCTGGACAGACAATATTTTGAGGCACAAAACAAACATCTAAAACCTTTTTATAAAATTAAAGTCAAAGTATGTTCTCTGAACATAATAATGTAATATTATACTAGTAAATCAGTAACAGGAAGATACCCAGAAAATTCCCAAATATTTGGAAACTGAGCAACCTATAAATGTACACAATCCTGAGGGGTGGGGTGGGGGGTAGGTGAAGAAACTTAGCACCACCTGGGGAAAAGGAAATGGTGACCAGAGATGGCAAGGGATGCACGGGTGACTAGAAGTTAATCATCACAGCAGTGAACAACTATAAGGTATATGAAGGGAACTACAAAGAATTCAGTATTACCTGACAAACATTCAAGGTGACAAGTTTTATGTAAGAAGAGAAATAAAAGAATTTAGAAGTTCATTCATCCTTGACCCCTTTCTCCCCTTAATCACACCCCACCTAACCAATCTGCAACTAAAATGTACCCTTCTAAATCCTAAATTATGCCCTGGCTGGTGTAGCTCAGTGGATTGAGCACAGGCCTGTGAAGCAAAGGGTTGCTGGTTGGATTCCCAGGCATGGCACACGCCTGGGTTGCAGGCCAGGTCCCCAGTAGGGGACACATGAGAGGCAACCACACATTGTTTCTCTCCCACTCTTTCTCCTTCCCTTCCCCTCTCTCTAAAAATAAGTAAATAAAATGTTTTTAATCCTAATTTATTTCTTGAATTATCTCTCTCCATTCCCACTGATACTATTACACAAGATCTGTCTGTCACCTGGTCTACTTTAACAGCCTAATTCCTGCACTGGCAAGGTAGCTCAGTTGGTTAGAGTAGTGCCCCCATATGCCAATTTTGCTGGTTCAATCCCCAGTCAGGGCACATAAAAGGAGCAACCAATGATTGTATAAATAAGTGGAACAATAAAATCGATGTTTCTTTCTCTAAAATAAAAAAAAAATTTAGCCCTGGCTGGTGTAGCTCAGTGGACTGAGCGCGGGCCTGTGAACCAAGTGATCGCGGTTCGATTCCCAGTCAGGGCACATGCCTGGGTTGCAGGCCAGTTCCCAGCAGGAAGCAACCATACATTGATATTTCTCTCCCTCTCTCCTTCCCTTCCCCTCTAAAGACAAATAAATAAAATCTTTAAAAAAAAAAATTTAAATAGCCTAATAGCCTTTATCAATTCTTATCCCACTCCAATTAATTCTCCACTCTATATTGTCAGAGCAATTTTTTTAAAAACCACAAATCTGATCATATCACCTCGTACTTATAATCCTTCATGGTTTCCCCTCCAGTCCATTGCACATGATAATCCTAGGGCCTAGAATCCTCATTCCCCACCGTTCAATTGACTGCTTTAATTCTGAATTCATCACCTCTTCAAGGCACCTTCCCTGATCACCTCTGACCAGATCATATATATTTACTTGCCCCCTTTCAAAACACTTCTCTCACTGATACACCAGCTACCTGCCTTGCTACGTCAGGACAGAGGCCATATCTGATTTATTTGTGGCTATATCACAGAGTCCCTGGAACATAGCAGGTACTCAATAGGTATTTTTTAATAAATGAACAAATCAATGAAGCAACAAAGGATGAGGCTGAAAAGAAGCAAAAGCCAAGTCACAGGCTATCCGTATATGTTAAAGCACACAATCATTTTCCACTGAAGACTTTAAGGGAGGGCATAACCTGGTCAGGACTGCCTTTGAGCACAGCAGAGAGAGAGAGAGAGAGAGAGAGAGTGTGTGTGTGTGTGTGTGTGAAGGATGAATGTGAGGCAGGATGGTTCCTTCAGGAGGTCAAGTGACAAGGTGAGAGGTCACGATCTAGGGCCCACAGATGGACAAGACACTCAATAGATAGAGATGTAAGATGTACACTGAAAAGGGCCTGATAACCAGCCTGCACAGGGATGGTCAGCCATGGGGAGGAGTGTGTTGCTTCCCCGCTTCTGACCTGGGTAGTTCAGTAGACAAGGAAATGGGAGGTTGGGAGTGGTCCCTACAGCATTAATTCTATTTGCAACATGCTGAATTTGATGTGCCTACAGGACAGAGAAGTGGAAGGGTTCAAGATGAACCGATTAGTTAAAACACAGGAAAGAATTCATGACTACAGATATTTGGGTATTAAAGGTTATGAAAGTATTTAATTTTATTAGTAGTTAAAGAAATGCAAATTCAAACACAAGAACTTTTAACGCGCTGAATGCAAAGATGGCAAGATGTTTTATAAAAAGCTGGCATTGGCAAAATGGGCGCTTTCTTACCCTGCTGGTGGAAATATATTATATTTATAATATAGAGACACACATATTATAATGTGTTATATATATAGTAAAATGCATGTGTTATATATTAGTAATACATAAGGAAAGCCTTAAGAAAATCAGCACGTGCTCCCTTTGGCAGCACATATACTAAAATTGGAATGATGCAGAGATTAGTATGGCCCCTGCACAAGGGTGATATGCAAATTCGTGAAGCGGTCCATATTTTCTGAATGAGGAAATGGTGCAGGGATTAAGAAGGACAACTGGTAGGAACAAAATAAATGGGAAGTTAAGAATAGCATAGGAAATGGAGAAGCCAAAGAACTTACATGCATGACCCATGGACATGAACTGAGGCAGGGAGAGTTGCTGGAAGGGGGTACCAGGCAGAGGGGGGCAAAGGGGAAAAAATGGGGATAACTGTAATAGCATAACTGATAAAACATACTTTTAAAAAATCAGGGATGTGTGTCCTGGCTGGTGTGGCTCAGTGGATTGAGTGCCAGCCTGCGAACCAAAAGATCACAGGTTCAATTCCCTCCCAGTCAAGGGCATGTGCCTGGATTGTGGGCCAGGTGCCCAGCTGGGGTGGCGAGAGAAACAACTGATGGTGGTATCTCTCGCACATCGATGTTTTTCTCCCTTCCTTCCCCTCTCTCTAAAGGTAAATAAAATCTTTAAAAAAGAAAAATTAGGGATGTGAACCAACATTGATCTAAAAAGGATGGTCACTAAAGTAATCATAGCAAAGAGAGTACCTACCGTCTTAAATATTTGGTAAAAGTTTAGATGGAATTTTACGTAGCTTTTAAAAGTCATATTATATCAGCCCCCTTGTTCTAATATAACAAATTCGGATATAAAAATGGGGATAACTGTAATAGCATAATTGATAAAACATACTTTTAAAAAATCAGGGATGTAGCCCTGGCTGGTGTAGCTCAGTGGATTGAGCGTGGGCCTGGGAACCAAACAACCACGGTTCGATTCCCAGTCAGGGCACATGCCTGGGTTGGGAGGCAACCATACACTGATATTTCTCTCCCTTTCTCCTTCCCCTCCCCTCTGAAGATAAATAAATAAAATCTTTACTAAAAAAAAAAAAAAAGAATTTGGTTTCTGCATAATATGATCTGTTTTAAAAAAAATAAATAAAAATAAAAAATAAAAAATCAGGGATGTGTGTCCTGGCTGGTGTGGCTCAGTGGATTGAGTGCCAGCCTATCCCCCAGGCCAGATTAGTTTTCAAAAAGTTCAGCCTTACCATGAGATATTCCAGTTTAAAAACAGTGAATGACTCCCCACTGCCCACAAGTACAAATTCCTCAGGCTAGCATTTATTCAAAATGGATCAAAATATAACCTCCATTTCTCAAGAAGTATCTCCTTGACACTCAAGCACAAGTGCGTAGTCCCTACACATGCATCAGTCTGTCATCTGTTGCATCTTGTATCTTCCCTTTTCCTCCTATTCAGCCTTCACCTAAAGAAATCCTATCCAACTTTCCAGGCGTGTCTAAAATTCAACCTTGTTCTTGATACCATTTCTGGTCTCCCAATAGACTGTGACCTCTCCGCCTAATTTAATTCTTTGTTTGTCTTACAACACTTAGCATATCCTGATCTGTGCTATAGTTATTTATGTACTGTGTTATTATTCCCTCTTCTAAAGAATAAAAACCCTGAGGGGAGCCATTTATCCATCTCTGTGTCTCTTTGAAAATCTTAATGCAGTACCATGTACGCTTTATAAGTATTAATTAAATTATTTTTAAGTGTTTTAATCTCATGGTAAAGAAATACTTAATGAGGCCCTGACTGGTGTAGCTCAGTGCATTGAGTGTGGGCTACAAACCAAAAGGTCACCAGTTCGATTCCCAATAAGGGCACATGCCTGGGTTGCTGGCCAGGTCCTCAGTAGGGGCCGCTCAAGAGGCAACTACACATTGATGCTTGTTACCCTCTCTTTCTCCTTTCCTTTCCCTCTCTCCCCCACTCCCTTTCCCTCTCTAAAAATAAATATTAAAAAAATTTTTTTTAAAGTGAGGTAATGTCCTTTTCCTCTCAACACTTGGTAAATTGACAGCAAAGAGATACAAAACGTAGTAACATACCACAACAAAGAGAAAAGACTATAATGAGATTAACCTCATACCTGTTAGAATAGCCATTATCAAAACAGTAAGTGCTGACAAGGCTGTGGAGAAAAGAAAACTCTTGTGGTCTGTTGGTAGAAATATAAATTGGAACAGGCAGTGTGGAAAACAGTATGGAGGGTCCTCAAAAAGTTAAAACTAGAACTGCCATTATGATCCAGCAATTCCACTTCTGGGTATATATCCAAAGAAAAGGAAATCACTATCTCAGAGAAGTATTTATATCCCCATGTTTATTTCAGCATTATTTATAAGACATGAGAACAACTGAAGTGCCCATAAATGGATAAATAAGATGCAACATACACACACAGCACACACACCGTATCACTGGTGGACCTTGAGGGCACTGTCCTAAGTGAAATCTCATATTTAGCTGTGTATAATGCACACCCACGTTTTTGGCCCACCCTTTCAGGAAAAAAATTCTTTCATTTTAATTTTTAATTCAATTTTTGATTTATTTATATTTACAAACAAAATTGATTATCATATTCTAGGATATTATTTTGCATACATATATCATTATTGCTTTCTAGAGTTATATTTTTAATGCATAAGTATAAATTAAAAATTGAAAACATTTGTACAGATACAGAATTAGTACTACCCATGTATAATGTACACTCTTATTTTCCCCTCAAAAATCTGGGCAAGAAAGTGCATATTATACATTAAGCAAAATACATTAAGTCAGACAGTGAAAGACAAATACCATATTTCATTTATGTGTGGAATAGCTTAATTTGTATTTATTGATTTTAGAAAGGGAGGAAGCGGGGAGAGAGAGACACACACATCAACCTGTTGTTGCACTTATTTATGCATTCATTGGTTAACCCTTGTGTGTGCCCTGGCCAGGGACCAAACCTGCAACCATGGTGTATCCAGACAATGCTCTAACCAGCTGAGCTACCCAGCCAGGGCCATGTGTGCAATTTTTTTAAAAAGGAAGCTCACACTATGGAAAACAGTATGGAATTTTCTAAGAAAACTAAAAATGGAACTGCCTTTGACCCAGCAATTGCACTGCTAGGATTATATCCCAAGAATCCTGAAACACCAATCCAAAAGAACCTATGCACCCCAATGTTCACAGCAGCACAATTTACAATAGCCAAGTGTTGGAAGCAACCTAGGTGCCCATCAGTCAATGAATAGATAAAAAAACTATGGTACATATACACAATGGAATTCTATGTAGCAGAAAGAAAGAAGGAGCTCCTACCCTATGCAACAGCATGGATGGAACTGGAAACCACTATGCTGAGTGAAATAAGCCAGGCGGTAAAAGACAAATACCATATGATCTCACCTTTAACAGGAACCTAAGCAACAAAACAAACAAGTAAGCAAAATATAACCAAAGACATTGAAATAGAAAACAGGATGACAGTAACCAGAGGAGAGAAGGGAGGGAATTTCAGGGGAAAAAGGGAAGGGATTATAGGAACAAGTATAAGGACACATGGATAAAAACTAAGGGGGGTGGAAATGGGAGGGAGGTGGGGAGCACTGTGGGGGTGAACTGGGATGGGAATAAAAGACAGAAAACTGTACTTGAATAACAATTAAAATAAAATTTAAAAATAAATAAATAAATAAATAAATAAATAAATAAATAAATAAATAAGGAAGCTCACAGATACAGAGAACAAATTTGCCAGAGGCAAATGTTAGGGTGGGCAAAATGGGTGAAGGGAATCAAAATGTTCAAAATTCCAGTTATAACTAAATTCTGGGGCTATAATGTACAGCATGGCAACTATAGTTAGTAATACCATACTGCATATTTTAAAGTTTTTTTTTCTTTTTTTAATTTTTTTTTATTTATCTTTAGAGGGGAAGCATTAGGGAGAGAAATATCAATGTATGGTTGCCTCTTGTGCGTCCCCTGCTGGGAACTGTCCTGCAACTCAGGCATGTGCTCTGACTGGGAATTGAACTGCGATCCTTTGGTTCGCAGGTCCGCACTCAATCCATTGAGCTACATCAGCCAGAGCCTGAAAAAGTTTCTTTTTTAAAAAAAATATTTTATTTATTTATTTTTAGAGAGAGGGGAAGAGGAGAAAGAGAGGGACAGAAAACATCAATGTGTGGTTGTCTCTCACGCACCCTCCACTGGGGACATGGCCCACAACCCAGGCACGTGCCCCCACTGAGAATCGAACCAGGGACCCCTTGGTTTTGCAGGCAGCCACTCAATCCACTGAGCCACACCAGCCAGGGCTGAAAGTTTCTAAAAGTAAATCTTGCCAGGTAGCTCAGTTGACTGGAGCACTGTTGTGATACACAAAAGTTGCAGGTTTGGTTCTTGGTCAGGGCACATAAAAGAAGCAACCAACAAATGCACAAATGGGTGAAACAACAAAATCAATGTTTCTCTCTCTCCTCCCCTTTCCCCTTTGTCTAAACATAATTTTTTAAGAAAGAGTAAATCTTAAAAGTTCTCACAAGAAAATAAAACAGTTTTTGTAACTATGTATGGTGACAAATGTTAACTAGACATATGTATGCAAATACTGAATCATTGTTGTACACCTGAAACAAATGTCAATTATATTTTGCTTTTTAAAAAATGAATAAAAGAAAGTTCAGGGTTCCCAAAAGAGAAATTTATAGTGAACTGTGCTTATTCTAAGGTGCAAGCCCTCATCAATTCCCCTTATCTGGCTTCTCAGAGCAAAAGACAAACATACACTTCTCACGGACCAACCCCCTACTCCCAGTCACAGACAAGAAATTTAAGGTATCTTTCCTTAAGAAACCAAATAGACTCACTCACAGGAGAAAAATAAAAGAGTGGAAGAGAAAACCAGAAATAAAAAACAAAAAAAAATACAGGAAAGATAAAAATAGATCAGTGGTGACCTGAGGTTAGGGAGAAGGGGAGGAAAAGAAGTTGACTAAAGGAGCATAAGGGAATTTTGTGGAGGTGATCAAACTATTCTGTATCTCATGGTGGTAGTAGTTACATGACTGTATGAAACCGCCAAAACTTAGTCAACACTGTATACTAAAATGGGTGACTTTTACTGTATATGTAAATTATACTTCAATAATTTTTAAAATTATCATTATTCAGAAAAGATAATGTATCAATGAACATGATCCTATAGAAAATACAGAGAACAGCCCTGGCTGGTGTAGCTCAGTGGATTGAGCATGGGCCTGTGAATTAAATGGTCGCTGGTTCAATTCCCAGTCAGGGCACATGCCTGGTTGCAGGCCAGGCCCCCAGTGGGGGATACATGAGAGGCAACCACACACTGATGTTTCTCTCTCTCTCCTTTCCTTCTCCTCTCTCTAAAATAAATAAAAATATTTTTTTAAAAAAGAAAATACAGAAAACAGCTTTTGTAAATTAATTATCTGATAGCTGAAATAAAAACTGATGTAACATGTTGATGGCTTGGAAGAGAGAAAGAGAAATCTAAATCTCCCAGGAAGCAGACCAAAAGGACAAACAGATAAAAAGAATTTAAAAAGATAAGAAACTGAATATGATCACTCTAGAAGACTCAACATCTAACTAGTTAACTGGAAGTTCAAGAAGAGAACTGAGCAGTTGTTTGCAACATCATCCTGTACACCAAAAAGTTGCAGGCTCGATCCCCAGTCAGGACTTGTACCTATACTACAGGTTAGATCCCTGGTCTGGGTGCAAATGGGAGACAACCAACTGATGTTTCTTTCTCACATCAATGTGTCTGTCTGTCTGTCTCTCTCTTCCCCCACTGCTCCCCTCTCTCAAAAATCAATAGACATATCTTCTGGTGAGAATTAAAAAATGAGAGAGAACTGAGCAAATATGGAGAAAAATTAAGAAATAATAGAAGACATTTTCCTAGAACTAAAGAACATGAGTCTCCAGATTAAAGGGGCCCACCACGTACACAGCATAATGACTGAAAAAGAGCCATATCAAGTGATAGGATATCACTGTAAAACTTCAATATATTGGAGACTGTGAAAATAGCCTAAAAGCTTTAAAAGAAAAAAAAACAGGTTAGACATGATGAAAAAAATAGAATGGCCCTAGACTTCTCAACTGCATCACTAGATTCTAGAACACGACAAAGCAAATCTTTCAGGTAAAACTGATTTCTAGGGGTTTTTTATTTAATGGTTTGAGAGACAGAAACATTGTTTCATTGCTCTACCTATTTATGCATTCACTGGTTCATTCTTTTATGTGCTCTGACCAGGGATTGAATCTGCAACCTTGGCTATCAGGACACTGCTCTAACCAACTGAGCTACCCACCCAGGACCTAAAACTGATTTTTTAAATTTAGGATCCTATACCCCAACAAACACTATCTATCTAGTATTAATGGTGAAAAGGGCACATTCAGATATGTAATGAAAATTAAGGGAGGGTTATATTTTTTAAAGATTTTATTTATTTTTAAAGAAAGGAAAGAGAGGGAAAAAAGGAAGACAAAAGAAACATCAACTGGTTGCCTCTTCCACACCCCTAACTGGGGACCGGGCCTGCAACCCAGGCATGTGCCCCAACCTGGAATCAAACTAGTGACCTTTTAGGTTTGTGGGTCATGGCTCAATCCACTGAGCCACACCAGTCAGGGCAAGGGCAGGTTATTTCTCATGCACCCGTAGAATACAACTAGAGATTGTACTGAAAAAAAGTAAATAAATCAAGAAAGATGTAAGACCCCCAAAATAGAATCAACATGGGAATGCAGCAAAAAGAAGTCTCAGAGTGTTGCCCTAGCTTAGTTGGTTAGAGTGTTATCCTGATATGCCAAGGTTGTAGGTTCAATCCCAGGTCAGGGCACATACAAGAATCAAGCAATGAATGCATAAATAAATGGAACAGAAAATATTTATGTCTTTCTCTCTCCCCTCCCCAACTCCCTTTCTCTAAAATCAATAAATGAAAACAAAGAAAAAAGTCCCAGTGTGAGAGGTTCACCAACCCTACAGAGCAACAGTTCAGATGAAAGCAGAAAATGCTACATTTTAGAGTCCAGAAAATAGGAAGTGATAAAATATTTTAAGGTACACAGACACTAAGCAAGTGAAAAAGAATAAGGCAGTAACCTCAGGAAAACAGAAAGAAAAAAATAGCCATAGCACATTATTTGACTGTGAATAATATTTAATAGTCATAACTGTCTAATCAATCCCTCATGATTTGTCCAAAAATCATGCTATGAGAGAATAGAAGGGTAATTTATAAGGAATAAATGCTCATCTACTTAACAAAAGCAATAAAAAATGTCTAAAATTGGTAAGTCAAATATAAGCATATTATTTTAAAATACTGTGGTAATTACCATAAAAATGAAAACCAGCTAAAAAAATTGAAAGCCATTGTCTCTGGAGAGGTCTCAGGTGGGGAGAGGTCTATCAGGGAACCACTTTTGTTCACTATGAGCCTTTCATATTATTTTGTCAATGTTCACATACTACTTTGAAAAAGACACAATAATATGAGAAAATCTTGGTTAGAGCAAACAAATCGATGTAATATGATCCTAGTTATTTTTTAAATATGTAGATAAAAACATGGTGTAAAAAACTGAGTTTTCAAAATATATCAAAACAGCCCTAGCTGGTGTGGTTCAGTGGATTGAGTGCTGGCCTGCAAACCAAAGGGTTGCTGATTTGATTCCCAGCCAGGGCACATGCCTGGGTTGGGACACCAGGTCCCCAGTGGAGGCTGCATGAGAGGCAACCACACATTAATGTTTCTCTCCCTCTCCTTTTCCCTCCCTTCCCTCTGAAAATAAATAAATAAAATATTTAAAAAAAATTAAAATATATCAAAAATGTCCATTGGTTATCTGAGGTTGTTGGAGTACAGATGATTTTCAGTTTCATCTGTCTAATTATGTGTTATTTTCCCAAAAGAGTAAATGCACATTATTCTTATGATTTTTCATTGTAATTTTAAAATCAACTTGAGAACAGATGAGATCTCAGGGGAAGGAGGGAGACAGTGGGAGGGCCATGGAACCTAGAAAACTGGAGTTTAAGGAACAGGCAGAAAAAGAGGGAAAAGAGGAACTATCAAAGAGCTAGAAGTTCTTGATAGTGCTTCCTTCTAACCACTGCAAATAACTGAAATAAATGTATTTTTATTATAACTCTGGAATAAATCAAATGTTATATAAACTGAATTTTTTAAAAGGACAAGTTAAACATTTAATACTTCTTTTTTTAAAGATTTTATTTATTATCTTTAGAGGGGAAGGGAAGGAGAGAGGGAGAGAAACATCAATGTGTGGTTGCCTCTTGTGCATCCCCTGCTGGGAACTGGCCCGCAACCCAGGCATGTGCCCTGACCGGGAATCAAACCATGATCCCTTGGTTCACAAGCCCACGCTTAATCCACTGAACTACACCAGCCAGGGCTAATACTTCTTAAATAAAGCTGTTTTAATGTACATCTTTACTTAAATATGGATCTCAACATATTTTTATACCTTGTGAGTCAGCTGACAGCTTTCAATGGAATAAAATACAACACATGGTAAGGTTTCTAAAAAATATATATCTTCACAGAATCTCTACCTTCAGCTGGGGAACAAATCAACATATAATAATAGCTATATTTATTCAGTCTTTCCCATGTGCCAGGCACTGTTCTAGGCATTTCACATGCAATAACCCATTTAACCCTCACAGTACCTTGAATTAAGTACTGTACCTCCATTGTACAAATGAGGAAAGTGGGCACAAAGAGGTGAGCAAAATGTCCATCACCAGAGCCTGGATTCAAATCCATGAAGCCTGGTATCGGATTCCTCACTTTTTTTTTTTAAGTGACAGGGAAAGGGGGGGAGACATTGATGTGAGAAACATCTCGATTGGCTGCCTTCAATATGCACCCCGACCTGGGACCGAATCCACAACCCAGGCATGTGCCCTGACCCCCAAAACCAGAGACCTTTAATTTTGCAAGGACAATGCCCAACTACTGAGCCATTCCAGCCAGGGCAGACTCTTAACTCTTCAAGTCTCTATGCTACCTGCTTCCTTTCAATCCTTGACATTCATAAAAGATTTATCTAGAATCCTCAGATTCTCATATATCATGATAGCCTAAAATTTTGTGGTTGGCTTACATATATCATATGCACACGACTCCGATACCTGGCCCAAGTCCTCACACTGACAGTATGAATACCAGTGGTATGATACGACTCCCCCTGACACTGGTCCGTCTCTGTCAAATCCTTCTGGATTTAATTGTTCAAGATCACCTACGGCCACCCAGCTCTCTTTCTCCCTAAAATTGTTTTAAAACTATTATAACAAACAGCCGTCCCAAAGCACTGACAAAATGGTGGACGTGGAGCGGAGGATAAAGAAACCCTTCCGGAAGTCTACCTCGAGCAGCGGAGATGTCCGCCAAATCCTAGCTGTGCCCTATGAGCACCGGAAACACAGCTCCTCGCAGCGGGTGGCGGATGAACCATGGCCTGGAAACGAGGCGACACTCAATGCGGAAGCGCCGGAAGGAAGCAGCACTCGCGGAAGTGCCAGCACAAAGTAAAGAAGGCACCGCCCAAGGAGAAGTCCAACGTGGTAAAGACACACCTAAAGGCTACGATCCACTCGCCCAAAATGGCGGGCAGCATGGCCGTATACAACGTCAAGACTTTCAACCAGGTGCAAATCAAGCTTGAGATGATTGATGGGCCACTACCTCAGCAAGTTCTCTTAGCGCCTACAAGCCTGTGAAACACTGCTGCGGGGCACCAGGACCACCCACTTCTCCAGCTTCATCCCCCTCAAATACCCAATAAAGGCACAAAACACCTCTTTTTAAAAATCCACTTTCATAAAATAAGTCTGCTTAAGATGATTCTATTAAAACTGTATTTGTAATTATCCAACAATTCCATTCCTAAGCTATACCCAGGAAAAATAAAAACACATCGCACAGCCCTGGCTGCTGCGCTCAGTGGACTGATCACCAGACTGAGAACCAAAGGGTCACCAGTTCGATTCCCAGTCAGGGCACATACCTGGGTTGCTAGCCATTTGAAGGCACACAAAAGGCAACCACGATGTTTCTCTCTCTCCCTCCCTTCCCCTCTCTAAAAATAAATAAATGAATCTTTAAAACACACATATCACACAGCCAAAAACCTACAGATCTGCACCAACAAACTATTGTTAAGTGGAAGAAGCCACATACTGTATGATTCCATTTATCTAAAATGTCCTGAAGAGACATATCAACAGAGAATGAAAAGTAGGGGTTGCCAGGGGATGGGGAGTGGGAGGGAACAAACAGAGAGTGACTACTATGATACAGATTTCTTTTAGGGGTGATAAAAATGTTCTGGAATTAGGTAGTGGTAATGGTTACACAACTTTGTGAATATATTGAAAAACCACTTTAAAAGGTGTGAATTTTATGGTCTGTATATTTCAATAAAACTATTTTAAAAATTGAATTTTTATTAAATATTGCTTGAAAAGTATTCAGCAATTCAGATGTTCAATACATGTTAGCTATTACTATTACTGATCTTTAATCATTCAGCAATCAAAAAATACTTTAGTAGAATATCTAAAATATTACATATAAAATAAAAATATACAAAATAATTTGATATAGACTAGTATAAAAATAAAACAGTTACAGTTATATGCATTTTAATTCTTTCTGTATGATTTTATTTTTTATATTTGGAAGTGTAAGTTGTTTTTTAAAATTTTCTGCCTTTGGAGGCTTATCATTTTAAAGAATCAAGAGCATGAAAAAAATTTGAAGAATGAGGGCCAGTGCTAAATTATGAACTTGAGTTCATCACTGCCATAAACAAACATTCCAAGAGAAGAGAGACCAAGGTAAGCAACAAAACTCTAGGAAGACTTCTCCTGGGAAGATCTCTCTCAAGAAATGGGACTGGAACCTGGCTAAAGAACAGGGAGGGAGGAAATGGTTCAATGGAAAGAGGGCATCTGCAGCAGGGCTTGTCCTGTCTGTGTCACCCACATTATGGGTCCCCCACCGCTACCAGCACCTTCTCACCCCCTGCATTGCCCCTGACAGGACCTGCTATCACAGGGAGGATAAAGCGTCCTGAGGAGTGAGAAAAAAAGGACGTAACAGAAGACACTCGAGATCCTGGCCCTAACATCTCCAATCCTGCTGCACCAAAACATTTCAAAACACAGCTCCATTTCCAAATACACACCCGAAGAGTACATGAGTACATAAGGCTATTATTGCATACTTCAGACACACCTACCTGCTCTCAAGATCATGTTGCCCAACTTTTTAATAACTCTTTGGGACCCTCATTTTCTTTCTTTCAATTCTCATATTTAACTTCTTCAGGTACTAACACCTGAAAACATGTCATTAATTTCCCTTATAACCTTGAATTCCTCTATTGCTACTGAAAGCACAACCATTTTTACAGAGGCATATGTGATGCATTCCTCTTTCTGTCTACACTCACGATGCTGTTGAGGCCTGGAGAACTCGGAGGCACTTCCTGCACTGATCTTCTATCCAGCGCTATAAAATACATCCACATCCCCAACCAGCTATCTATCTTGTCCTCTTCCAATCCATCCTGCAGAACAGAAGCTATGCTAAACTTCCTAACGTCCATTGAAATCATATCCCACTTATTTAAGCATTCTATTTCAACTATGATTTAAAATTTTTTAATTAGCAAATGCTTGATTTCAAGGTACTGTCAAAACTTTACCAACTGCCTATTCAAAACAGATTTTCTATACAATCCTTCTCAAAATATTGGCAAAGTATGTCATAAAATCTGCAAGCTAAGATAACTTCAAATTTTAACAATAAATATAAATAAAAGCTTTATTTAGCGAAATACCTCTAGCTTAAGCAAAACTAGATAATTTCAATTTTATACTAACAAGCTGTCATCCCTCCAGTAATGTATCATGTGAGTACCCTACATACCCATTTAAACGTTTTGTCCATAAAAAGAAAACATTTAATCTCCAGTGAATAAACCCTTTTAAATCTGTAACTTTAGAACTTAAGCTACTAACATTAACCAATGTCTTTGCATCAACAATTATATCACCGTCAAAGTACTCAAAAGATGAATACATCTATTATTTGTTATATTAAGAAATTATTACAACAGTACTTAAGCCACCATTCTAGTCTCCAAATATTAACCTAAATTACCAATAAAGTATATTCCTTTTAGCCCTGACAGTACAGGATTCAAATCTACCAATCATATTTCTTCATGTGGTTTCAGAATATCCTAAACTAACCCTAGAATGCATTTCTTTCCAAAGCACACACACACATATACAGGTTGACCTGACAGCCTTCTTCCCGACCTTTATTGTCTGGAAGTACAGACAAAACACAAAACAGTCCTAAATATTATTTGCAAGGCCTTCAAAGAGAAGTTAACCTTAGCTGAACAGCCCTCTGAAAACACCCTGGGATAGTGTAATTCATTCTCTGTGGATCTTTCAATTCTGGACTCTTGGTAGAGGACCACATGTAATGTTTTCAAGTAAAAACTTCAACTATAAAAGATGTACTGACATCAAGTTGGCAAGAAATGAGAAGTGCCTTAGTCCCCTCTACATACAAGACATAAATACTGTACACTTAATTCATTCCCTTCATTCTCCAGCCAGCAAATGCCCACCCACTCAAGACAGGTGGATGGTTCTTACTCAGGCAAAAGAAGTTACTTTTTTTCATATGCTGTTAGAATTCTAATCTAAATAGAATTCTAGCTGATTTAATACTCATACCTCTCCAATAAGTATTTAAGCATTTATAGAAAAGAAAAAGTTTAAATTTATTTAACCACTTCTACTACCCTAGTCTTTAAAAAAAAAGTGACACACCTTACTTTCTTAAGATCTTACTTCTTCATAAACTTTACTGTGTAAATGCTCTTAAAAATGTATTCTTATTTAGTTAATCCAGATTAAACAGAAACAAAAAGTCTTGTAGGTTACTGCTACAAAGTATGCTTTTTTTCACAAGTTACTTAAATGGAACTACATATTTAATACAATGGAGCAAGTATGTGCTTAAAAGAAAAAAATACACCAGCCTAGAAAAACTTTCTGTGAGAAAATAAGAATCACCATGAAGAAATTCATTGCAGATCCAGAAAGACTTTTATCCTTCGAATAGGGGTAAGAAGAAAAAGTCATTTTTTATTAAATCCTCTTAAGGTTTGCTGTGTGACTCAGAAGTTGGTCCCAAAGTTCATCTTCAGCAATTACGTTTGCACGATCAACTGTACGTCTCCTGCAACAGGTGACGGGAACTGCGTTTCCCAGGCAAAGCAAAGGGATCAAATCGGTAAGACGCATGTTCCTACGATTTCTTACGTTTATTTTGGATTTTACCAAAATGACAGTGAATCGGATGGATTACCACGTTTGTTCTGGTTTTGTTTGGTTTTCTGCTTTGCCTTTTAATCAACCATTCACCAGCAACTGTGGCACGAGCCCATAAGCACTCGAGAATAAAAACAAACACAGGACCAGATAAGGCCCCCCCACTAACCCAAACTGATCCATTTCCTCAACACAACTCTGAAACCACAGGGCTGGGGAGGGGGCGAGACGCCTGGTATCTGTGTGTGTGCCACAACCTGTCCAAATCCTCAATTCCCTTTAAAGGACAGATAAATAATAAAAATCTAAAGAAACTACATTAGAAATGCAAAGAGGTCTACAAAACAAGAGGCTTCTTTCATTCCAAAAAAAACAAACCAACACAAGGGGAGAAAATTGAATGCAATGGATACGTGTGCCAAAGTTTCGATCCTGCCTTACTTACAGAGACCCTCCACTGGCACAAATGTTCAAGAGGAAAACGAGGGGGTTGGGGGCAGAGAAAGAGAGCGAGCGAGTGTGTGGCCTGCAAACTGCAACAATGCAATCTCCATTTTGAACAATGCGCCTCTTTCCTCTGGTAAATCTAGTTTTTTTGTCACTTGAAGTGCCGTGGCGTTTCCCCACGGCTGGGGCGAAGCGGGGGTGGGGAGACCAGAAAAGGAGTGAGCGTGAGGGGAAGGGCAGAGGCGGTGGGGAAAGAGTCCGCAGCGACTGGGCTGGGTGGGTACCTGGAGTGCTGCTATAGGTGCTATGGCTTCTGAAGCTGCTTTCCGTGCAGTAACTGGCGTCGTCGTCGTCGTCTTCCATCTCCTCCGGATAATCGGAATCATCATCGTCCGCCTCCATCTCATCTTCCTCATCGTCCTCGGAATCCTGGGTCTCCTCGGCTTCCCCGTCCTCCTCCTCCTCCTCGGAGACCATGTCCTCCTCCTCTTCCTCCTCCTCGCTCTCGTGGTCATCGTACACCACTTTGTTGACGGCCCTCCGGGCCGGGGTGGTCCGGGCCAGGTGGCCGCCGCCGCCGCCGCCCCCGCCCCCCGTCCTGCCACCCCCGCCTCCTCGCCCCCCCCGGCCCGGGGCGCTGGTGCTGGGGGGGGCCGGCGGCGGCGGCTTCCTTCGGCTGCTGCTGCTGCTGCCCCCCCTGGGCGAGCTCAGCCGCGTCTTGGGCGCCACCTCAGCCTGGGCGGCGGCCCACCTGCCTCGGCTGCTGCCGCGGTGCCGCGAGCGGAGCCCCCCGATGGGTCCGGACGTGGGCGGCGGCGGCGGCGGCGGCGGGGCCGGGGCGCAGCGCTCCGCAGCCGGAGCCGCGGGCTGCTTGGGCGGCCTGCCCCGCCGGCCCCTCATGTCGGAGCCGAGGCGGGGGGAGAAGGGAAAGCGAAGGGGGAGGGGCGGGCGGAGGGGTGGCAGTGGGGGGCGCCGAGGCCGGGTGGGGAGGCCCGCGGGGCCTGGCAGGAGGGGCCCGGCCGGCGGAAGCGGGTGGAGGGAGAAGGCTCAATCCGAATTGCTAGGGCCCCACTCCGGATCGCCTTCAGCCGCCATCTTGTTTCTTCCCTCTCGCTCGGTGACTGGGGGAACCGACAGCGGCCGCAGGCCCGGAGCGTGGTCACGTGAGTTGCGCCGCCGACGAGCCTGGGACGGAGCGAGGCCACGCGGCGGCCGCTAGGGGGAGCGCGGGAGCTCTGGGTCGGGGCTGGGGGCGGGGAACCCGGGGCGCTTCTAAGCTGCGCGGCTGGACCACGCAGGTGGCTAGGAGCTCAGGGGCGCTGCCTCTTGCAAAGTGCCCGTACCAAAAGCCTCGAGAGACAGCTAATCTCGGCAGAACCCACACTGGAGCTCAACTCGGCAGGGCCTCCTTCCCCGGCTCGGAGAAGAGGTCAGGGAAACCCCCCAAATGTATCCCCTTCTCGCCTCCTTGAGGTAACTGATGCTGACAGAGCCAGAGAGAGTGTCCCGGAGGAGGGTGGCGGCTCTAGCAACCGAGGGGACAGGGCAGCGCCAGCAATGGAGGGAAATAAACTGGGGAGGGCGGAGAGACGAGCCCCCAGAAATGTGAAACTCCAGAGGCTTGGTTCCCAAGAGTCCAGAAATTGATCGCTATGGCAACTGCCTGCGGGTTGTGCCAGGAGCCACGCCCCGGGTTGCCAGACCCCCAGGAAGAGTCACTCAGACCCCTTGCATTAGAATTTTCATTCTCAAAAACTCGTAAAAACTTCGTAACAAATTACATTGCTGTCTCCTTCCACTTTTCCCAGTATTCCAGCTGGAACTTCACGATTTTTCCTTTGCAGCAGAAAGGGTGACTTCCAGCCTAAAAACTACTTCAAAATGTATGTTTGTGGTATCAGGAAATAACTTTAATTTCTTTACTTGACAAGTCATCAAGTCTCGACAGAGCCCAAGGAAGGAATCAAGATGACAAAATTGTAGGCATCCCCACACGAAACCAGGGGGACTTGACGCGCAGTGCTCAAGGTCAACTCTAGGAATACGAGAAAGGTTTTATTAAAAATATTAATATTTATTGAAATGTGTGAGCACCAAAAAGTGATTTAAAGAAATATACTTAACAGAATTCTGTCCACTGAGTGGCTTATCACAATCTAGTTACAAGGATAGAGCACATATGTGAAATGAAAATGTAAAATACAAGCATTAATTGCAATAAATTAGTTTATTCAATATAATTTGGTGAAGCATCAAGGGCGACAAACATGTCTTAAGGGACCAGTTAAGTAATGAAAGTAAATAAAGTAGGCAAGGTGAGGACTTTGTCAAATGGAAGTGCCTGTGTTTTGTTTAAAGAGGGAAGCTGTGGCAATGTGGGCCTAAAATGGATAGATCTTCAAGTTTTTCAAGAGAAGGTGGACGTGTGCATTGCATACGAAATCTCATGATTTTTAAATGTTGGCAATGAAGTAAGTCAATTTTTAAAAATATTTTATTTATTTATTTTTAGAGAGAGGGGCCGGGAAGGAGAAAGACAGAGAGAGAAACATCAGTGTATGGTTGCCTCTCATGCACCCCTACTAGGGGTACCTGGCCAGCAACCCTGGCCAGCAACCCAGGCATGTGCCCCGACCAGGAATCGAACCAGTGACCCTTTGGCTCACAGGCTGGCACTCAGTCCACTGAGCCTCACCAGCCAGGGCTGCTTTGTTATAAGTAATAGTGTGACCTTTGTGTCAAGTTTTGAACTTGCTTTCTTCTGGTGCTTATTAGGTGTGAAAGTGGCATCTAAGTGAGTACTTAGGGGATTTCTGAGGGTGTTGTCTTTATGTTAAAATATTGGTGCACTGGGTCACTAAATAATCGACAGTGCTAGAAAAGTAGACAGG